>ML352084.1:0-65231 GCA_005239505.1 Nicotiana paniculata
TACCCCGGATTATATTTGCAACGCCCGCTTAGTCTTTTATAAGACATATTTGAGCGTGATCATCGATCGATCCTTCAGCAGTGCATAGAGAGATTTAGAGCCGCACTTTTGGAATGGGTTGATCGATCATTCGGAAGTGCGTAGAGATACTGAGAGATGCACTTTTGGGACGGGCCGATCGATCCTTCGGCAGTGCATAGAGAGACTGAGAGCCGCACTTTTGTGACGGGCTGATCGATTCTTTGGCAGTGCGTAGAGAGGTTGAGAGATGCACTTTCGGGACGGTCCGATCGATCCTTCGGCAGTGCATAGAGAGGTTGACTATCTTATGACTCCGTCCGGTTGTCTTACCCTTGTGTGCGCATGAATATTTAGTACTATTCTATTGGTATTGGCTTGACATGTATTTGGGAAAAGGGGAGTGTACATTGTTGTTTATTCTCAGTGATTACCTGGATTTCTGTACTTGATATGTACTCGTTGCTCACTGTCTTACATGTCTACTGTATTTCATCATATTCTATCATATATTATATTGTCGGACCCNGCTGTGCATTTTATTGCACAGGTAATTTCCTAGCAATGTGGAGGATTCGGAGACTTAGGCGAGCTGCATCATCCGGAGGCGATCCGCAGCTGACAGAATCACCTTCATACTGTATTTATTTAATTTTAAATTTTCTTGTCCAGTTGTATTTCGGACAGGCTTTGTAACGATTGTATAAATTCTTAGAAAATTGCTCATGCACTTGTGACACTGGGTTCTGGGATATAATTGCTTAAGTGTAATCTTTAAACCATTGTTTTTAATTAACAGACTTTTATTTGGTTAATATGTAATTAAGTGAAAGGAAATATTTTCATAAATGTTGAAACCGGAAAGTTATTTCAATTAATTAATGAGTTTTCTTGCTTGACATGGATGTCCGGCGCCATCAAGACCTTAGGTATGTTTGGGTCGTGACACATCAAGTCGTACTTGTTGACATTTTAGAGTTTTATTAATGCATTTTTGCTTTTCGTATTTATTATTTCTACATTCTCTTCGGCATAATTATTACGTATCCTGATTAACCTGCGACTGTGACATGTAATGAGACAACAAAACACAAGGATAGTGATGACTGTGACATGTAATAAGACAACGCAACAAAGGATAGTGATTCGGAAGATCTGAAAGATGATATAATACCTGAGGAAATTTCCAAAGGTAGAAAATTTTGAAAACAAACCAAAGTCTCATATGGAGGAACTGAGGCCGTTAATTTAGGGGATCCTGAAACAGTCAAGGAAACTCATATAAACATTCGTCTATCACCGTCTGAGAAGGAAGAGTATAACAGGTTCCTAAGGGAATATGAGGATATTTTGGAATGGTTCTACGACGATATGACTAAGTTAAGCATATCGATAGTAGCTCACAAACTATCTACCAATCCCATCTGTCCATCGATAAATAAAAAGCTTAGAAAGTTCAAGCCAGATATGAGTCTGAAGATAAAAGAGGAGGTCACCAAGAAAATCAAAGCCAAGGTTTTTCGAGGAGTCGAATACCCGACCTGGTTAGCCAACATCGTGTCCGTTCTAAAGAAAGATGGGAAAGTTATAGTATGTGTCGATTACCGAGATCTTAATAGAGCAAGTCCGAAGGACGATTTCCTGTAGCCTAATATACACATACGGTTCGACAACTCTGCCAAGCATGAACTCCAATCCTTTTTGGATTACTTCACATGATATCATCATATTTGGATGGACGAAGAGGATGCCGAAAAGACCGCCTTTATCACACCATGGGAAATATATTGTTACAAAATGATGCGGTTTGGTTTGAATAATAATAGGGCCACCTACATAAAAGGCCATCACGACTATTTTCCACAATATGATACACAAGGAAATAAAGTTATACGTGGATGATGTTATCATCAAATCCAAAAGAAGCTCAGATCACATAACATACCTGAAGAAGTTTTCAACCGACTTCGAAAGTACAATTTGAGGTTGAACCTTGAAAAATGTACCTTCGGAGTCCCTTCAGGAATGTTGCTAGCTTTCATCGGTAGCCGCTGGGGCATTGAGCTAGACTCATCAAAATCAAGGCTATCTAGGACTAGCCACCGACAAAGAATAAGATGGATGTGATGAGTGTTCTAGGATGCCTCAATTATATCAGTCATTTTATAGCACAATCAAAGTGATTTGTGAGATGATCCTCAAGATGATGAGGAAAGATTCTGCAACAAGCTGGACTGAAGAATGCAGGAAAGCATTCGACAAAATCAAGGAGTATCTATATAAACCACCGTGTTGATCCCGTCAAAACCAGGAAGACCTCTATTTCCTTATTTGTCCGTGTTGGATGGAGCCTTTGGTTGCATTTTGGGACATCATAATGAATCTGGGAGGAAAGTGAAAGAAAATATTATCTGAGAAAGAAGTTCACGCCTTACGAAGCCTGGTACTCTTTGTTGGAATGCACTTGCAGTGCTTTGACATGGATAGCCCAAAAGTAGAGACATCATTTCTATGGGTACACTACGTATCTCATATCAAGGATGGATCCACTAAAATACATCATTCAGAAACCATGCTTACGGGAAAGTTAGCAAAGTGGCAGATATTGCTAATTGAATTATATGTGACCTCACATGATTGGTTTCGTTTTGTCTAAGAAGATCTTAAGAGCAGGGCATTTCTGGATGACCATGGAGACAGACTGCATAAAAAATGTTCAAAAAGTGTCATTAATGCTAGATACATGCTAATATGATACGAGTGCCGCCCAATGAACTCAACGCAACGAGTTAGCCCTGGCCTTTCTCTTCTTGGGGCATGGACTTCATCGGACCAATTGAACCATCTTCTTCAAGAAGACACCAGTTCATTTTGGTGGCTATAGACTACTTCCACAAATGGGTTGAAGCTGCGTCCTATAAGGCTGTAACTAAGAAGGTCGTAGCAATTTTTTTCTGAGATCGCATTGTTTTTCGATTTGGAGTACTGATCTCGTCCAACTTCACACCTCAATTCAAGGTTATGAAACGGTCAATGCAATAATAATACCTAACAAGAGTTGGGGTCAAATTCTGCAGGGAGCTATATGTGTGGGAGTTAGTAGAATATAGCATAGCGTGTGAGTCTGTATATCTAAAGTTGCACTTCCACAAAATTGGGATGTTTTAAAGTCTAAATTAAACTACGGTTTGCAATTTAAGAAATAAAACTAGGAAATGATTTTTGTTGTTTTTCAAATTTTGTAATAGCCTAGGGCTATCACCTTCACCTAGGTGTTTGCCTAATGGGATATAATCTTTAAAGCTTGTTTTATTGGTCGGGGTATATTATAGCTATCAACACTCAATTACCCACTCAATACCTCTCGATCAGAGAGTGATTTTTCCCAATTTGGCTTTCTCAAGTCCAAATGGGCATTGAACAAATTGGTTGATAAAATCTCAAGTTGGGTTGTTACTATCTCTAGGTTCAACCATTTAATTGGGCTTATCGATCTCTCGATTGATACAATTTCTTGTTAGCCAAGTTTTCCTAAATTATGTCTCTCTTTTTCAAGTAGAGACCAAGTCAAATAGGCATGAAGTAATGTTTACAACCATTAATTCCACAAATAAAATCAAGAACAAGACTAAATAATAAACACTCAACTATGGACAAGCATTAAACTAAACGCCCATTAAGTTTACACACTAGGGTTGGGTCACAACCCTAATGAAACTCTAGCTACTCATGCTTGAAATGGAAGAAATAGAAGAAGAAATGATAATTAAACTCATATTTCTAATTAAAATGATAAAATCTATGTTCAAATAGCTCAACATATGAAAAACTACTAAAAAGAGTTAAAGGAAGCGGCTACTGTAGCAATTGATGTCAAAAGTTAACCTAAAAATGTGAAACTCGTCTATTATACAGGGCTGGAATTTTTGGACAAAAATGCCCTTTTGGAGGTTCTGCAGCCGCACAATTCCATGTGCGGTACGCTTTTTTCTTCAACTTGACAGGATTGGAAGTCTGTGGCAGCATAATTCTTAACCGTGGCCGCACTACACTCTTTCTGCGGTCCGTAGATTCGTAAATGATGTCGCATCTTGATCTTCTGCGGTCCGAATAGTTGTAATTGCGGTCAAAAGCTCTTGTTCTGCGCCCGCATAATTCTTGTGCAGTTCACACTTTTGATGGACTTGGAATGCACATTCTCTTAACTTTTCTCCTGACCCACCTTTTGCTGCCGCACAATTCATGTGCGTACCGCACTTTGCACCAATCTCTTATGACTTTTCCTTCATAACTTGTGGCTGCAGATGGTATTTTGCTGTATGCACTTCTAAGCTTCTATGCCTTTTATGTCTTTGAGTTCACATTAGTTCTTCTTTAGTTGGGTTTCACCTGGGGAGTTTAGCTTCCAATATATCTGCAATTAAGCACATTTCATCAGTTTTCGAGAACACACCTAAACACTTTTGGACTAAAACGAAAGCTAAAAGACGCTAATAAGTAGTCAAAATCCCCACTTATCAACTCCCCCAAGCTTAAGTTTTTGCTTGTCCTCAAGCAAATAAAGTAGTTCCCACATCCACAAGTTAAGAGCCATTTCAGCTAATCAAAGGTGAGTCATTCCCACATCAATTGGGACCAGCAATTACCCACACCACTTATGAATTATTAACAAGGCAACGTGTTAATTTTTCATGCACAAATAGTTATAATGTGACATTTGAGCATCAAGAGTTGACTTTATTAATCAACGAAGCTCGCTCTTTCATGTAGCTCCTTGTGGATGCCAAACTCCTCCTCTTCTATTCTCTGTTTTCTTATATCATTTAATAATTTAGCACTCAATCCAAAAATTTGCAAAAGGTTCACTCATGTCTCTCAAAAGAATTCCGCAAGTACGGGTTTAAGTACCATAGGCTTTTCCCTCATGTAGATCACCACTAATGTAAGCTCACTAGACTTGAAATCACGTAGGGATTTTGCAATGAAGTCTTTTGGACTAAGGTTGGATATGCTATCATAGAACGGGTCCATATTTCCTTAAGCACTCCATTTTCATTTCTCGGCTCATGCTTTGACAACTCTTTGAGGTATTATCTTTTCCTTAGGGGAACTAGAGAGACTTAACATCACTCTTTCTTGATCATGATATTCAATTTCTCCCTCTTTGATTTCTCCATGCTTTGCATCATAACTTTTCTTTGAATCCCTTCAACTTTTTCAGTTATTCACTTTCTTTTTGCATTTTTCTATTTTTTTGTTCTTTATTTTTCTTGCCTTTACTTCTCATCATTTTTTTTTGTGCCTTGATGCCTCTTTCAAGTTCCTCGTCTCTCCCCTAAACTTACGTTCTTAGATAATTGTTTCATAAGAGTGTTAAGGAAAGCTCGGGTGCCAAGAGAGGGTCACGACAAAATGGATAAAGGCTTGTAATATGGTTATCAAATGAGAAAGGTTTTAGACTCAAATGGGTTGACTAGGGATAACAACATTGGTGAACCATGGAAGACTTCAAGCGGGACAAGGAGAGCCTATAATCACTTCTCAAGCCAATCAAAACATAAAATTTTGCCTAGAAACACATTAGGGGCAAGTTCTAGACTATTCACATAGGTACTTGGACTTGCAACAAAAACATCTCACCTCTCATGCATCTGAATTGTTAAAGAGGATAGAGTCAAGGGCCCACAACAACCACATTCAAGATTGAAAACCACTATTGTTCGACTAAACTACTTGATGATTGCCTAAGTCAACACAAGAGTCAAAAGGTCACTAATTAAAGCTATTTCTTTCCAAAAAATGTGTTTTTAACCATAAGCACGTAATTAAGAGTGTTGGTACCAAACGAAGCATGTCTGACTCTTCGAGCATGACTCAATTAGGTCTTTTTATTCATTTCTACTAATATTATTACCTAAACACCAAAAACAGACTCCATCCCTTAAAAAGGTTTCCACGCCATCCATCATTGGGAAAAGTCACCCGGTTCACACAAAAACCACCTTTAGAAAAAATCGTGGCATTAAGAAAACCAAAAGCTTATTATCCATTAAAACATAAAAGGAAGCTATTAAATCAAAAAGAAGCTATTAATTTAAAAAGAAGAAAAACATAAAGATAAAGAAACTGTAAAACAAAAAACTATTGAAAGGCAAACGAATATACATAATGAGAGAAAAGAGAGAATATATACATAATGAGAAAAAAAGAAAAAAATAGTATTAAGTTAATTAAAGGCCCAATGTATCATAATTATCAAAATACATAATCATCAAAATGTGTCGAAGAAACTCCACCCCTCCCCCTGAATAAAAATAAGCATTGTCCCCAATGCTTAACAATATACGAGTAAATGAAGGGTAAGAGTGAAGAAAACTCCCTATGGCTCTGTGGCCATATCTGTGTCCCCAACAATGGCACCGACCTCATCCTCCAATTAGATCTTATCGTCCTCAAGTCCTGGAGTGGCTAGGTTGGTGAACATCTGATGGACTGACTCGGCAGTGTCAGCAATAATGTCTGGCTCCTCACACTGGTCAACTGGTGTTGTAGGTGCTGTGGGATCTAGGCCTGGGTGGTACAGGTTAATGAGCATGTCAAATGGAATATCTCAGTTGTTTCTAGCTTGGTGACCTGTCTCCGGAGCTTATCCACGGACTTCATTGAAGCATGTGACTCCCGCATCTTCTTTACTTCCTCGGCCAGCTCCTCAATCACGGACCCATGTTGTACCAGAGTGGCCATAATAGTGTTTTGATTGTCCAGGATCTTCCTCAAGGTTTCTTCAACTGTGGGGGAATCTGGGGTGCCGTCATAGATGACTCTGCTGCAACATGACCGGATATCTCAGACTGCTTTGCAGTAGCTGTCTACATCTAGCTGTTGAGGCTCGCCAGTGTATGGGAGACTCACATCATAGAGAGTGGATCATATGGCATAGTAACCGGCTTCTAAGCCGAGGTGGGAGGCACTAAGGCTGAAGGTGGAAGCATGGAAGCTACATTGGCTGAGGGCTTCGCATAAGTGGAAGCCATATCTTCTGACTTTGCAGCTACAACTTATGGCTCCTCATAGAGGCCTACGGTGGTAGTTGACTAGCCCTTTTTCTTAGAGTCGTGAGCATCCATCAAAGTATAATAAAACGGTTGATGCAATAATAATACCCAACAATAGTCGGGGTCAAATTCCGTATGGAGCTATATGTGTGGGAGTTAGTACTATATATCGTAGCGTGTGAGTTTGTATATCTAAATTTGCATTTCCACAAAATTTTGTTGATTTAAAGTCTAAATTAAACTACAATTGCAATTTAAGAAATGAAACTAGGAAGTTATTTTTGTTGTTTTCAAATGTTGTAAAAGCGTAGGGCTATTACCTTTCACCTAGGTGTTTTCCTGATGGGATATAAACTCTAAAGCTTGTTTTATTGGTCGGGGTGTATTATAGCAATCAACACTCATTTACCCACTCAATACCTCTCGGTCAGAGAGTGATTTTCCTCAATTTGGCGTTCTCAAGTCCAAATGGGTATTGAACAAAACGGTTGATAAAAGCTCAATTTGGGTTGATACTATATCTAGGTTCAACCATTTAATTGGGCTTATCGATCTCACGATTGACCCGATTTCTTGTTAGCCACGTTTTCTTAGAATAAGTCTCTCTTTCTCAAGTAGAGACCATGTCAAATAGGCATGAACTAATGTTTGAAATCATTAACTCCAAAAATAAAAGCAAGAACAAGGCTAAATAATAAACATCCAACCATAAAAAAAAAACATTAAATTAAACACCCATTAAGTTTACACACTAGGGTTGGGTCACAACCCTAGTGAAAATCTAGCTACTCATGGTTTAAATGGAAGAAATAGAAGAAGAAATGATAATTAAACTCATATTTCTAATTAAAATGATAATATATATGTTCAAATAGCTCAAATATTAAAAACTACAAAAAAGAGTAAAAGGAAACGGCTACTGTAGCAACTAATGTCAAGAGTTTACCTAAAAATAAGAAACTTGTCTATTTATATAGGGCTGGAAATTTCAGACAAAAATGCCTTTTCAGAGGTTCTGAGGCCACACAATTCCATGTGCAGTCCGCACTTTTCTTTAACTTTATAGGATTGGAATATTGCGACAGCATAATCCTGAACTGCGGCCGCACTACACTCTTTCTACGGTCTGCGGATTTGTAACTACACTCGTATCTTGATCTTCTGTGGTCCGCACAATTGTAACTGCTGCAGCATAATTCTTGCGTTGTCCGCATTTTTGATGGACTTGGAATGCACATTCTCCAAACTTTGCTCCTGACCCAGCTTTTGTGGCCACACAATTCATGTGCGTACCGCACTTTGCACCAATCTCTGATGACTTTTCCTTCATAACCTGCGGTTGCAGATGGTATTATGCGGTCCGCACTTCTGAGCATCTGTGCCTTTTATATATTTGATTTTAAATTACTCCTTCTTGAGTTGGATTTCATCTCGGGAGTTCATATTCTAATATTCCTGCAATTAAGCACATTTCATCAGATTTTGGGAACATAATTAAACACTTTTGGACTTAAACGAAAGCTAAAAGGTGTTACTAAGTAGTAAAAATCCACATTTATCAAGTACCCGAGTCAATCATTACTAACAATTCCACCAATCTCAACACTGATCTGATGAAAGCTATGTGTGAAACATTCAAGATTAAGCATCGGAACTATACAACATACATGCCACAAATGAATGGAGCCGTAGAAGCCGCCAACATAAACATCAATAAGATATTAAGGAAAATGGTGGACAACTATTAACAATGGCATGAGAAGCTACTGTTTGCTTTGCTCGGGTATCGCACCACCATTTGTACATCAATTGCGGCAACTCCCTATCTACTGGTTTACGGTACTGAAGTCGTTATTCCCGCTAAAATGGAGATTCCTTCCTAAAGAATCATATAAGAAGTCGAGCTCAGTGATGCGGAATCTGTATGAACAACTAGATCTCATTGATGGTAAAAGAATGAACGCAGTGTGTCACGGTCAACTCTACCATAACAGAATAGAAAGAGCCTTCATCAAAAATTTTAGATCAAGGAAATTCATACCGGGCAATTGGTGCTGAAATGAATCTTCCCACATAAGGATGACACAAAGGGGAAATTTTCACCCAATTTACAAGGCTCTTACATGGTTCACCGAGTACTAACAGGAGGAGAACTTACGCTTGCAGAAATAGATGGAGAGATATCGCCAAAACCTATCAATTATGTCACGACCCAAAATCCCTTAAGGTCATGATGGCGCCGAACATCAAGGTCAGGCAAGCCAAAACATTAATTAATTGAAATAACTTTCCGTTTTAAAACATCTATGAAAAAACTTCCTTTCACTTCATTATATAATAACCAAATAAAAGTCTATTAATTAAAACAATGGTTTAAAGTGTCACGCCCCGAAATCCCACCATCGGGTCGTGATGGCGTCTAACGTTGAACCCGCTAGACAAGCCAATGTGTATAGATAAACTAGCACATCAACATCAATTTACTAGGATAAACTAAATGGTTCACAATTAACAGCGGAAATAAATATGGTTTCAAGCTAAATAAGGACAACATAATACAACAACGCGTAAATTTTCCCAAAACCTGGAGTCACAAACTCACGAACTGTCTGTAAGAGTGCTAAATACAAGTCATAAAAGAGAATACATAGTTGTCTCTGAAACTAGAGGAAAAACAAGACAGGAGTGAAGACAAAGGAATGAAAGAGATGTCAAGCCCCACGAACGCCAGCGGGTATACCTTGGAGCCTCTAGGATAAGCTGGAAGACACTCCCACTAATGATGTCCTCCAGGTCCGGCTGCGTAATCTGCACAACACAGGGAAGTGCGGGTGTAGCATCAGTACAACCGACCCCATGTACTGAGTAATTGCCGACCCTAACCTCGGCGAAGTAGTGACGAGGCTAAGACACGACAACAAAATGTACATGTGCAGTTCAATAGTATAGCAGAAACTAAACAAGAATACAATTACGGGGAGAACATGCTGGGGGTAAGAGATAGCAAATACTGAAATGACAGAAACGAAAATAACAGTCCAAAATATCTGAAAATAATAACGGGAATCGACAACACAAATTAAACAGTAAAAGATGCAGCACGACATGTCCCCTCCTCTATAATAATAATATATAACATGGCACAGAATGTCCCCTCGTGCGTAATAATATAAAACATGGCACAGAATGTCCCCTCGTGCATAATAATATAAAAAATGGCACGGAATGTCCCCTCGTGCATAATCAATATAAAACATGGAACGGAATGTCCCCTCATGCATAATCGATATAAAACATGGCATGGAATGTCCCCTCATGCATAATCAATATAAAACATGGCACGGAATGTCCCCTCGTGCATAATCAATATAAAACATGGCACAGAATGTCCCCTCGTGCATAATAATATGAAACATGGCACGACATCACCCTTCGTGTTTTAACACTCTTCCTCACCCAAACAATAATCAGAAACAAAGGCAAGGAAATAAACAGAGAGAAACAAATAGAAATCCCCGCAAGGGAACATCAATTAAACAATTAATTCCCGGCAAGGGAACTATGCAACGATGACCCGACAGGGGTATATTTCAATAACTCTTCCTCTTTCCTTCACTTTCATTTCCATGATTTATTCTATTACTTGAGTCAATGCTCCAAAGGATGTAATTATCTCATATTCCTTCATCATTCGTTTTACAATTTGAGCCAATGCTCCAAAGAATGTAATTACCCCATATTTCTTCATTATTCATTTCACAATTTGAGCCAATGCTCCAAAGAATGTAATTATCGCATATTCCTTCATCATTTGTTTTACAATTTGAGCCAATGCTCCAAAATAATGTAATTACCTCATATTCCTTCGCATGCCCTTTACATCATATAGAAATCACCAATTAGGCATAGAAATTACAGCAAAGTCAGAATAGTCATAATATAGGGACTCACGGTCATGCTAAACAACAATGTATAGATACTCGTCACCATGCCTATACATCTTATTTGACAATTAGCAAATAGCAAATGATACTCAAATCCTATTCCCTCAAGCTAAGGTTAGACCAAACACTTACCTCGGGTCCAAAATATATCAATCAACCCTCTAACACCGCCTTTCCTTTAGAATTCAACTCCGGAATGGTATTATCTAGGCATAATCAACTCACGCGATCGCGAGAGAATGAATGCGAACGCGATGAAGGAAAACCTTAAAGCTTCGCGAACGCGGAAGAGGCGTCGCGAACACGAAGAACAAATGGACCTGCAACTGCTGAAGCCAAAAACCAGCAATCTTCCTAAGTTCAAAATCACTCCGAGACACCTCCGAAAAACTCCCGAGCCCTCGGGGCTCCTAAAAAATCACATTCACTAACTCAAAAACATCCTACGAACTTAACCGTGCGATAAAATTGCCAATATAACATCAAAAACAACGAATCAAACCTCAAAATCACTAGTTTTTCTTCAAACTTCATAAACTTTCAATTTTAGAGTTTTAAGTCAGAAACACGTCAAACGACGTCCAATTTCAACCAAACTTCACAGAAATATCTTAAACCACATATAAGACCTGTACCGGGCGCCGGAACCAAAATACGGGCCCGATACCAGCACATTCTAACCAATTTCCATTTCACTTTTCTTTATAAATTTCATAAAAACAATTTCACTCAAAAATTCATTTCTCGAGCTTGGGACCTCGGAATTTGATTCTGGGCATACGCCCAAGTCCCATATTTTCCTACGGACCCTCCGGGACCGTAAAATCACGGGTATGGGTCCTTGTACGTTTACCCAGAATGTTGACCGGAGTCAAATTTATTCATTTTAATATCAAAATCATAGCATTTTTCACAGAATTTCATATTTAAGCTGTCCAGCTACGCGCCCGAATTGTGCACGCAAATCGAGGCAACTACAGATGATGTTTTTAAGGCCTCAAAAGTACGGAATGGGTAATAAAATAGGTGATGACCCCTTTGGGTCGTCACATTCTCTACCTCTAAAACAATTGTTCGTCCTCGAACGGATAGAAGAAGGAAGTACCTGAGTCGGGAAATAAATAAGGGTAACGGCTCCGCATACCGGACTCGGACTCCCAGGCCGATGCCTCAGGAGGCTGACCTCTCCACTGAACACGAACAGAAGGGAAACTCTTGGATCTCAACTGACGAACCTACCGGTCTAGAATAGCTACCGGATACTCGTCATAAGATAAGTCCTTGTCCAACTGGACAGTGCTGACATCTAACACGTGGGCTGGATCGCCGTGATACCTCCGAAGCATGGACACATAAAAAATTAGATGTACGGCTGATAAGCTAGGCGGCAATGCAAGTATATAAGCCACCTCTCCCACTCGATCAAGAATCTCAATCGGACCAATGAACCTAGGGCTAAGCTTGCCCTTCTTCCCAAATCTCATCACGCCCTTCATAGGCGACACTCGGAGGAATACTCGCTCACCAACCATAAAAGCCACATCTCGAACCTTGCGATCTGCATAACTCTTTTTCCTGGACTGAGCTGTACGAAGCCTATCCTAAATGATCCTGACCTTGTCCAAGGCCTCCTGAACCAAATTCGTACCCAAGAACCGAGCCTCTCCCGGCTCAAACCATCCCACCGGAGATCGACATTGCATACCATATAAAGCCTCATAAGGATCCATCTGGATACTCGACTGGTAGCTGTTGTTGTAGGAAAATTCTGCTAAAGGCAAAAACTGATCCCATGATCCTCCAAAGTCAATAACACAAGCTCGAACATATCCTCCAATATTTGAATAGTCCATTCGGACTGTCCATTTGTCTGAGGATGAAATGTTGTGCTCACCTCCACTTGGGTGCCTAACTCTCGCTGAACTGCTCTCCAGAAACGCGAGGTAAACTGCACGCCCCGGTCCGAAATGATAGATACCGGCACACCATGAAAGCAGAAAATCTCCCGGACATAGATCTCAGCTAACCTCTCGGATGAATAGGAAACTGCCATAGGAATGAAATAAGCTTACTTGGTCAGCCTTTCAACAATGACCCACACGGCATCAAACTTCTTCCAAGTCAATGGAAGTCCAGTAACAAAGTCCATAGTGATCCTCTCCCACTTCCACTCGGGAATCTCAATCCTCTGAAATAAACCACCAGGCCTCCGATGCTCATATTTAACCTGTTGACAATTCAAACACCGCGCCACATATGCCACAATATCCTTCTTCTTTCTATTCCACCAATAATGTTGCCGCAAATCCTGATACATCTTTGCGTCGCCCAGGTGAATAGAGTACCGGGAACTATGGGCCTCCTCTAAAATCAACTCTCGAATCCCATCAATATTGGGCACACAAACTCGCCCCTGCAATCTCAAAACACCATCATCACCTAAAGTCACCTGCTTGGCGCCTCCGCGCTGCACCGTGTCACTAAGGACACACAAGCGAACACTCGACTAGGATCAGAAATATCCAACCTCACAAATCGATTGGCCAAAGTCTGAACATCTAAAGCAACAGGCCTCTGACTGGGCCGAAATAAAAGAAAGACTGCCCGTACTAGCTGACTTCCTACTCAAAGTATCGGCCACCACATTGGCCTGCCCCGGGTGATATAAGATGGTAATATCATAATCCTTCAACAACTCCAACCACCTCCTCTGCCTCAAATTCAACGCTTTTTTCTTGAACAAGTACTGAAGACTCTTATGATCCGTGAACGCCTCACACGCCACACCATACAGATAGTGCCTCCAAATCATCAATGCGTGGACAATGGCTGCCAACTCCAAATCATGCACTAGATAGTTCTTCTCATGAATCTTCAACTGCCTCGAAGCATAAGCAATGACCTTTCCATCATGCATGAACACTACGCCAAGCCCAATACGGGAAGCATCGCAATAGACTGTGTACGACCCTAAACCTGTGGGCAAAACCAATACCGGTGTCGTAGTCAGAGCTGTCTTGAGCCTCTGAAAGCTCGCCTCACACTTGTCTGACCATCTAAACTAGGCACCCTTCTGGGTCAACCTGGTCATCGGGGCTGCAATAGATGTGAAACCCTCCACGAACCGACGATAATAGCCCGCCAATCCCAAGAAACTCCGAATATCTGTAGTTGATGCTGGTCTAGGCCAGTTCTTGACTGCGTCAATCTTCTTCGAGTCAACCTGAATCCCTATCCTGATATGACATGACCTAGGAATGCAACTGAACTCAACCATAACTCACACTTCGAAAACTTTGCATATAGATGGCTATCCTTCAAAGTCTGAAGAACCACTCTGAGATGTTGCTCGTGCTCCTCCTGACTGCGGGAGTATATCAATATATCATCAATGAAGACTATCACAAACGAGTCCAAATAAGGCCTGAACACTCGGTTCATCAAATCCATAAAAGCTGCTGGGGCATTTGTCAACCCAAACGACATGACTAAAAACTCGTAATGCCCGTACCGAGTGCGGAAAGCTGTCTTAGGGACATCGGATGCCCTAATCCTCAACTGATGGTAGCCAGATCTCAAGTCTATCTTTGAAAATACCTTGGCACCCTGAAGCTGATCGAACAAATCATCAATGCTCGGCTATGGATACTTATTCTTGATTGTAACCTTGTTCAATTGCCGGTAATCAATGCACATCCTCATCGAACCATCCTTTTTTTTCATAAACAATACTGGAGCACCCCAAGGAGAAATGATGGGCCTAATGAAACCCTTCCCAAGCAAATCCTGCAACTGCTCCTTCAACTCTTTCAACTCTGGCGGGGCCATGCGATATGACAGAATGGAAATGGGCTGGGTGCCCGGAGCCAGATCAATGCAGAAATCAATGTCCCTGTCGGGTGGCATCCCCGGCAGGTCTGAAGGAAAGACCTCAGGAAACTCACGAACCACGGGCACGGATTCAATAGAGGGAACCTTAACACTGGAATCGCGCACATAAGCCAAATAAGCCAAACACCCCTTCTCGATAATACGCTGAGCCTTCACGTACGAAATAACACTGCGGGTAGAGTGACCAGGAGTCCCTCTCCACCTCAAACGGGGTAAATCCAGTAAGGCTAAGGTCACACTCTTGGCATGGCAATCCAAGATAGCATGATATGGGGATAACCAGTCCATCCCCAATATAACATCAAAATCGACCATACCTAAAAGCAACAAATCAACACGGGTCTCAAGACCCCCAATCACCACAACACAATAACGATGGACTCGATCGACCATGATAGAATCACCCACCGGTGTAGATACATAAACAATAACACTCAGTGGATCACTAGGCATGACCAGGTACGGTGCAAAATAAGAGGACACATACGAATATGTAGACCCTGGATCAAATAGCATTGAAGCATCTCTGTCACAAACCCGAATAGTACCAATAATGACTACATCTGAAGACTCAGCCTCTGGCCTGGCTGGAAGAGCATAACATCGGGGCTGGGCCCCACCACCATGAACCACATCTATGGGACGGCCGACTGCTGGCAGGCCTCCACCTCTGGCGGCCTGAACTCCACCTCTATGACCTCTACCTCTACCTCTAGCACCTCTACTCCCACCTCTAGCTGGCTGGGCAGGCTGTGGAATACCTGGTGCATGTACCATTGCACGAGAACCCTGATGCTGGGACCCACCAAATCCTCAGGGGAAAAACCTGGAAATGTGACCCAAACCACCGCAAGTATAACAAGGCTCCTGCTGATGTGACTGCTGACTCTGGAACTGACCTTGTCGACCTGAATGACTACCTCAGAAACTCTGAAATGGCAGTGCACTGAAGGGAGCTGGTTGCGCACTGTAAGGCTGCTGGTCAGAATAGTGCGTCTGAGAACCACGACCACCTGAAGTACCATGGGAAACCTAGAGAACTGACTGAAAAGGTCTGGGAGGATGACCTCTGCCTGAAGAATCCCTGCCCCCAGATGAGGCTCCACTAAATTGACCGAAATGATGGGGACTCTTGTCAGCCCCTTGACCACCACCCTATGACATAATCATCTCAATCCTCCTGGCCACATTGGCCGCATCCTGGAACGACATATATGTACCTGACTCTCTAGCCATCTGAAGTCTGATAGGCCGGGCCAATCCCTCAATAAACCTCTGAACCCTATCCCGATCAGTGGGAAGTATCATAAGAGCATGTCGGGCTAGAGTGATGAACCTTGTCTCGTACTGAGTGACGGACATGGATCCTGCTGGAGACGCTCAAACTACCTCCGAAGGTCCTCTCTCTGAGTAATGGGAAGGAACTTCCCCAAAAATACCTCTGAGAACTGAGTCCAAGTCAATGGTGTTTATCCAACTAGTCTGGCTAAGCAATAGTCTCTCCACCAACTCTTGGCTGTGCCAGATAACCGAAAAGTAGCGAAGTTAACTCCGTTGGACTCCACTATGACCATATTCTGAAGAACCTCATGGCAGCTGTCCAAATAATCCTGGGGGTCCTCTAATGGTGAACCAGTAAAAGTAGCAGTGAATAACTTGGTGAACCTATCCAGTCTCCACAAAGCATCTGCTGACATAGCTGCTCCCTCTGCTACCGGTTCTGCAATACCCGGCTAAGCTACTCCGGCTGGTTGAAGTGCCGGAGTCTGAAACTGTGGAGCTAGCTGCTCTGGCACGCGGGCGGCAGGAGTCTTGGAACCTCCCCTAGCCTGAGAGCCGGCTGGTGCTGTAAGAAGAAGACTTTCCTGTGCTATACTCTCCATGAGTCCGACTAGATGGACAAGGGCACCCTGAAGCACTAGGGAGCTATGAACCCTCTAGGACCTAAGCTGGTCCAACTGGGACTGCCGGAACTGGGAGCTCCTCGTCAGACTCGACCTGAGGGTCCTCCACTGGGGCTGCTGCTCTAGGCTGAGCCCAGCCCCGACCTCTGGCATGGCCTCGTCCTCGACCTCGACCCCTAGTAGGAGTTGTAGCAGGAGTGTCAGGCTGCTTGGCGGAACCAAGGGAAGCACGCGTCCTCGCCATCTGCGAGAGAATAGAATAGAAACTCAATCAGTACTCAGAATTCATAGCGCACGACAGAGAAGAAAAGAAATATGGAGTCATCCTAACTTCACAGCCTCTGGGGGATAAATACAGACGTCTCCGTACCGATCCCACATACTCTACCAAGTTGTCCGTGAGTTATGAGACCTAAGTAACCTAGTGCTCTGATACCAACTTGTCACGCCCCGAAATCCCACCATCGGGATGTGATGGTGCGAACATTGAACCCGCTAGACAAGCCAACGTGTATAGATAAACTAGCATATCAACATCAATTTACTAGGATAAACTAAACGGTTCACAATTTAACAGCGGAAATAAATATGGTTTCAATCTAAATAAGGACAACATAATACAACAACGCGTAAATATTCCCAAAACCTGGAGTCACAAACTCACGAACTGTCTGTAAGAGTACTAAATACAAGTCTGAAAAGAGAATACATAGATGTCTCTGAAACTAGAGAAAAAACAAGACATAAGTTAAGACAAAGGGATGGAAGAGACGCCTAGGCCCACGAATGCCAGCGGGTATACCTTGAAGCCTCTAGGATAAGCTGGAAGACACTCCCACTAATGATGTCCTCTGGTTCCAGTTGCGTAATGTGCACAACATAAATAAGTGCAGGTGTAGCATCAGTACAACCGACTCCATGTACTGAGTAAGTTCCGAGCCTAACCTCGGCGAAGTAGTGACGAGGCTAAGACACGACAACAAAATGTACCTGTGCAGTTCGATAGTATAGCAGAAACTAAACAAGAATACAATTACGAGGAGAACATGTTGGGGGTAAGAGATAGCAAATACTGAAATGACAGAAACAAAAACAACAGTCCGAAATACCTGAAAATAATAACGGGAATCGACAACACAGATTAAACAGTAAAAGATGCGGCATGGCATGTACCCTCGTGCATAATAATAATATAAAACATGGAACGGAACGTCCCCTCGTGCATAATAATATAAAACATGGCACGGAATGTCCCCTCGTGCATAATAATATAAAACATGGCACGGAATGTCCCCTCATGCATAATAATATAAAATATGGCACAGAATGTCCCCTCGTGCGTAATCAATATAAAACGTGGCACAGAATGTCCCCTCGTGCATAATCAATATAAAACATGGCACGGAATGTCCCCTCATGCATAATAATATAAAATATGGCACAGAATGTCCCCTCGTGCGTAATCAATATAAAACGTGGCACAGAATGTCCCCTCGTGCATAATCAATATAAAACATGGCACGGAATGTCCCCTCATGCATAATAATATGAAACATGGCACTACATCACCCTTCGTGTTTTAACACTCTTCCTCACCCAAACAGCAATCACAAACAAGGGCAAGGAAATAAACAGAGAGAAAAAAAATGGAAATCCCGGCAAGGGAACATCAATTAAACAATTAAATCCCCGCAAGGGAACTATGCAACGATCACCCGGCAAGGGTATATTTCAATAACTCTTCCTCTTTCTTTCACTTTCATTTCCATGATTTATTCTATTACTTGAGTCAATGCTCCAAAGGATGTAATTATCTCATATTCCTTCATCATTCGTTTTACAATTTGAGCCAATGCTCCAAAGAATGTAATTACCTCATATTTCTTCATTATTCGTTTCACAATTTGAGCCAATGCTCCAAAGAATGTAATTATCGCATATTCCTTCATCATTCGTTTTACAATTTGAGCCAATGCTCCAAAATAATGTAATTACCTCATATTCCTTCGCATGCCCTTTACATCATATAGAAATCACCAATTAGGCATAGAAATTACAACAAAGTCAGAATATTCATAATATAGGGACTCACGGTCATGCTAAACAACAATGTATAGATACTCGTCACCATGCCTATACATCTTATTTGACAATTAGCAAATAGCAAATGATACTCAACTCCTATTCCCTCAAGCTAAGGTTAGAACAGACACTTACCTCGGGTCCAAAATATATCAATCAACCCTCTAACACCGCCTTTCCTTTAGAATTCAACTCCGGAATGGTATTATCTAGGCATAATTAACTCACGTATACCAATAAGGATTCAATAATTCAATTACATAGCCTAATTACCCATTTCCATGCATTCTTCCAAAATAACAAAATTCGACCCCGGGCCCGCTTGGTCAGAACACGAGGCTCGGACCAAAACCACGTCACATGTTCACCCAGGAGCCCGAATACATAATTTGTTTTAAAATTCGACCCCGAAACGAGGTCTAAATCAAGAAAATTCAAAAGGGCCTAACTCTACCCAAATTCCCAATTTTCTACTCTAATTTGCATGTTTTAGGCTTAGGAATTCATGCGATATAGATGAAAAATGAAGGAAACGAGTTAAAATTTACTAACCCAAGAAGTTTTGGCGAATGATGGCTTCAATGGATGCCTAAGGACCTTGGAGAAGATGAATTTCGTGAAAACTTATGAAAAATCCCGAAGCTACTGTTCTGGAAGTATTTATATACCACTGGGCACAAATTTCCCTTCGCGTTTGCGGAAGGGAGGTTACATTCGCGAAGGATAGACTTGACAGACCATCGCGTTTGTGGAAGGGTGAATGCGAACGCGAACGCGAACACGAAGAGTAAAAAGGCTGAGGTCCAGAAATTGACCTACGCGATTGCGTTGGACATCACGCGAACGCAATGAAGAAGACTTGCAAAGCTATGCGAACGCGGTGAATTGTATGCGAACACGAAGAGGAAAACAGGGATAAGTCCTCAGGATCAAATAACCCTATGCGATCGCGAGAGAATGGATGCGAACGCGATGAAGGAAAAGCTTAAAGCTTCGCGAACGCGGAAGAGGCATCGCGAACGCAAAGAACAAATGGACCTGCAACTGCTGAAGCCAAAATCCAGCAATCTTCCTAAGTTCAAAATCACTCCGAGACACCTCTGAAAAACTCCTGAGCCCTCGGGGCTCCTAAAAAATCACATGCACTGACTCAAAAACATCCTACGAACTTAACCGTGTGATCAAATCGCCAATATAACATCAAAAACAACGAATCAAACCTCAAAATCACTAGTTTTTCTTCAAACTTCATAAACTTTCAATTTTAAAGTTTTAAGTTCAGAAACACGTCAAACGACGTCCAATTTCAGCCAAACTTCACAGAAATATCTTAAACCACATATAAGACATGTATCGAGCGCCGGAACCAAAATACAGGCCCAATACCAGCACAATCTAACCTATTTCTATTTCACTTTTCTTTATAATTTCATAAAAACAATTTCACTCAAAAATTCATTTCTCGGGCTTGGGACCTCGGAATTCGATTCCGGGCAAACGCCCAAGTCCCATATTTTCCTACGGACCCTCCGAGACCGTAAAATCATGGGTACGGGTCCTTGTCCGTTTACCCAGAATGTTGACCGGAGTCAAATTTATTCAATTTAATATCAAAATCATAGCATTTTTCACAGAATTTCATATTTAAGATGTTTGGCTACGCGCCCGAACTTTGCACGCAAATCGAGGCAACTACAGATGATGTTTTTAAGGCCTCAAAAATACGGAATGGGTAATAAAATAGGTGATGACCCCTTTGGGTCGTCACATTCTCCACCTCTGAAACAATCGTTCGTCCTCGAACGGACAGAAGAAGGAAGTACCTGAGTCAGGAATTAAATGAGGGTAACGGCTCCGCATATCGGACTCGGACTCCCAGGTCGATGCCTCAGGAGGCT
The DNA here is from genome assembly GCA_005239505.1 of Nicotiana paniculata. Taxonomy (NCBI): domain Eukaryota; kingdom Viridiplantae; phylum Streptophyta; class Magnoliopsida; order Solanales; family Solanaceae; genus Nicotiana; species Nicotiana paniculata. The sequence goes on from ML352084.1 coordinate 20,793, forward strand.
GACCTCTCCACTGAACACGAACAAAAGGGAAACTTTTGGATCTCAACTGACGAACCTGGCGATCTGGAATAGCTACCGGATCCTCCTCATAAGATAAGTCCTTGTCCAACTGGACAGTGCTGACATCTAACACGTGGGTTGGATCACCGTGATACCTCCGAAGCATGGACACATGAAAAATTGTATGTACGGTTGATAAGCTAGGCGGCAATGCATGTCTATAAGCCACCTCTCCCACTCGATCAAGAATCTCAAACGGACCAATGAACCTAGAGCTAAGCTTTCCCTTCTTCCCAAATCTCATCACGCCCTTCATAGGCGAAACTCGGAGCAATACTCGCTCACCAACCATAAAAGCTACATCTCGAACCTTGCGATCAGCATAACTCTTTTTCCTGGAATGAGCTGTACGAAGCCTATCCTGAATGATCCTGACCTTGTCCAAGGCCTCCTAAACCAAATTCGTACCCAACAACCGAGCCTCTCCCGGCTCAAACCATCCCACTGGAGATCGAGACCGCCTACCATAGAAAGCCTCATAAGGAGCCATCTGGATACTCGACTGGTAGCTGTTGTTGTAGGCAAACTCTGCTAAAGGCAAGAACTGGTCCCATGATCCTCCAAAGTCAATAACACAAGCTCGGAGCATATCCTCCAATATCTGAATAGTCCGCTCGGACATTCCATCCGTCTTAGGATGAAATGTTGTGCTCAACTCCACCTGGGTGCCTAACTCTCGCTGAAGTGCTCTCCAGAAACGCAAGGTAAACTGCGCGCCCCGGTCCGAAATGATAGATACCGGCACACCATGAAGGCGGACAATCTCTCGGACATAGATCTCAGCTTACCTCTCGGATGAATAGGAAACTGCCACAGGAATGAAATGCACTGACTTGGTCAGCCTATCTACAATGACCCACACGGCATCAAACTTCTTCCGGGTCAACGGAAGTCCAGTAAAGAAGTCCATAGTGATCCTCTCCCACTTCCACTAGGGAAGCTCAATCCTCTGAAATAAACCGCCAGGCCTCTGATGCTCATACTTAACCTGTTGACATTTCAAACACCGCACCACATATGCCACTATATCCTTCTTCATTCTACGCCACCAATAATGCTGCCGCAAATCCTGATACATCTTCGCATCGCCCGGGTGAATAGAGTACCGGGAACTACAGGCCTCCTCTAAAATCAACTCTTGAATCCCATCAGCATTGGGCACACAAACTCACCCCTGCAATCTCAAAATGCCATCATCACCTAAAGTCACTGCTTGCCGCCTCCGTGATGCACCGTGTCTCTAAGGACACACAAATGGGGATCATCAAATTTCCGATCACGGATACGCTCCAATAATGAAGAACGAGCGATCGTACAAGAAAACACTCGACTAGGCTCAGAAATATCCAACCTCACAAATCGATTGGCCAAATCCTGAACAACCAAAGCAACCGGCCTCTGACTGACCGAAATAAAAGAAAGATTGCCCGTACTAGCTGACTTCCTACTCAAAGCAATGATCACCACATTGGCCTTCCCTGGGTGATATAAGATGGAAATATCATAATTCTTCAACAACTCCAACCACCTCCTCTGCCTCAAATTCAACTCCTTTTGCTTGAACAAGTACTGAAGACTCTTATGATCCGTGAATACCTCACACGCCACGCCATACAGATAGTGCCTCCAAATCTTCAATGCGTGGACAATGGCTGCCAACTCCAAATCATGCACTGGATAGTTCTTCTCATGAATCTTCAACTGCCTTGAAGCATAAGCAATGACCTTTCAATCCTGCATCAACAATGCGCCAAGCCCAAGACAGGAAGCATCGCAATAGACTGTGTACGACCCTGAACCTGTGGGAAAAACCAATACCGGTGTCGTAGTCAGAGCTGTCTTGAGCCTATGAAAGCTCGCCTCACACTCGTCCGACCATCTGAACTACACACCATTCTGGGTCAACCTGGTCATCGGGGCTGCAGTAGATGAGAACCCCTCCACGAACCGACGATAATAGCCTGCCAATCCCAAGAAACTCTAAATCTCTGTAGCTGATGCTGGTCTAGCCAGTTCTTGACTGCCTCAATCTTCTTCAAGTCAACCTAAATGCCCTCTTCTGAAACGACATAACCCAGGAATGCAACTGAACTCAACCAGAACTCACACTTCGAAAACTTTGCATATAGCTCGCTATCCTTCAGAGTCTGAAGAACCACTCTGAGATGCTGCTCGTGCTCCTCCTGACTGCGGGATTATATCAATATATCATCAATGAAGACTATCACGAACAAGTCAAAATAAGGCCTGAACACTCGGTTCATCAAATCCATAAAAGCTGCTGGGGCATTTTTCAACCCAAACGGCATGACTAAAAACTCGTAATGCTCGTACCGAGTGCGAAAAGCTATCTTAGGGACATCGGATGCCCTAATGCTCAACTGATGGTAGCCAGATATCAAGTTTATCTTTGAAAATACCGTGGCACCCTAAAGCTGATAGAACAAATCATCAATCCTCGGCAGTGGATACTTATTCTTGATTGTAACCTTGTTCAATTGTCGGTAATCAATGCACATCCTCATCGAACCATCCTTTTTCTTCACAAACAATACTGGAGCTCCCCAAGGATAAACGCTGGGCCTAATGAAACCCTTCCCAAGAAAATCCTGCAACTGTTCCTTCAACACTTTCAACTCTGGCGGGGCCATGTGCTACGGCGGAATGGAAATGGGCTGGGTGCCCGAAGCCAGATCAATGCAGAAATCAATGTCCCTGTCGGGTGGCATCCCTGGCAAGTCTGAAGGGAAGATCTCAGGAAACTCACGAACCACGGACATCAATAGAGGGAACCTCAAGTACATGATCAATTTCTAAGAATTCAACAATCATTACAAGACTGTCTGAAATATAACTGGACAAGGAAATTTAAATGAAATAGGTACAGTACGAAGGAGACATTGTCAGCTGCGTTAGCTGTGGATCGCCTCTTGATGATGCAGCTCGCCTAAGTTTCTGAATCCTCCACATTGCTATGAAAGTACCTGTGCAATAAAAATGCACAACAAGTGTAGCATGAGTACAAAAACAACGTGGACTCGGTAAGTCACCCGCCTAACCTCAGAGAGGTAGTGACGAGAGGTCGAATTGGACACTCACTAAGGGCCAGCAATTTATTTAACAGTGGAAAATGAACACGATAAGCATGTAAAGGTAGTAAAGCAGCATGTATGTAAGGCACTGAACTCCAAGTAAATACTCGAAATAAACAACAAATACCACTTTCTCATTATTTTCCAAATATCCTAAATAATCAATTACCTCATTATTTTCTCCCAAATATCTTATCACTTCAAAATCATGTAGAAAATATTTAACAGTTTAACATGCGCATACGGGATAAGAAGAACCAGCCTAAGCCGTCATAATAATCACTATGTGCACTGCCGAGGATCGAACGGTCCATACCACAAGTGCCCATCTCAATAAAATACTCATGTCTATGCACTGTCGAGGATCGAACGGCCCGTACCAAAAGTGCAACTCTCAATAAAATACTCATGTCTATGCACTGCCGAGGATCGAACGGCCAGTACCAAAAGTGCATCTCTCAATATAATAATCCTCTATGTGCACTGCCGAGGATCAAACAGCCCGTCCCATAACTTCACCTCTCAATATAATAATCATATCTATGCACTACCGAGGATCAAACGGCCCGTACCACAAGTGCACATCTCAATAAAATACTTATGTCTATGCACTACCGAGGATCGAACGGCCCGTACCAAAAGTGCAACTCTCAATAAAATACTCATGTCTATGCACTGCCGAGGATCGAACGGCCCGTACCAAAAGTGCATCTCTCAATATAATAATCTTCTCTGTGCACTGCCGAGGATCTAACGGCCCGTCCCAAAAGTGCATCTCTCAATAAAATAATCTTCTTTGTGCACTGCCGAGGATCGAACGGCCGTCCCATAAGTGCACATCTCAATATAATAATCATATCTATGCACTACCGAGGATCGAACGGCCCGTACCAAAAGTGCATTCTAAACCCGCCGTGGCGTACGGCCCGCATCCATGAGAGTAGGGGAAATAACACTCCGCTCGCGGAATGTAAATTGTGAAGTGGTCACGTGCATACATGCACAATCAACAATCCACCCCAAATACGTCGGGAACACAAATACTCAAGTAAATGACCGATTTCTCTTTTAAAAACCACAAATAGCATTTAAATCCCTTTTTTTCGAAATTCACTTGTCGAGTTCTATATAACGTTTAATAACACAACCTTATTCGGAAATACAATTGCCCGTGAAGGAAATAAATTCTCTTTTTAGATGATTTAGAAAATAAACTCTAGTCTTCCTTAGTCATTAAATTACAAATTCGATTATATTAGCAGTCTAACATCACAGACAAGATCACAGGTACAACATGTGAGGCATGCTAGTGGGTCCTAGGCTACCCGGACATAGCATAGTAGTAGCTACGCACGGACTCTCGTCACCTCGTGCGTACGTAGCTCCCGAAGACAATAACACATAATTAATTCACCTAGGGGGGACGATTCTCCCTCACAAAGTTAGAAAGGAGACTTACCTCGCTCCGAAATTCCAACACCGGCTTCCAAGCCCTTACGATGACTCCCACGAACGCACAATGCTCCGATACTAACACATAATGGCAAAGAAATGAAAATTCATCCTAATAATCACAAAAAATTCGGATTATATACTTTCCCAACCCCGCTCGGAGAAATGACCAAAATGCCCTCGGGCCCACGCGCCCAGAAATCCGAAATTCTTCAAGATACATGCTACCCATAGCTCTACTAGTTCAATCATGCAATTTACTCTACATTCCACACTCAAATTCGTGGCTAAATTCCAAATTTACATTTTCTAGGTTTCTTCAAATTTCCCAAATTCCTACCAATTTCCATGTCTAGTCCACGCATATAATATTGTATTCATCTAACAAACGAAAGGAGTTTACTTACCTTGATGCCTGACGACAATCCCCCTTTAAATGCTCTCCAAAAATCGCCCATGACAATGAAAAATGGATGAGAAACGACATAAACCATCTTTAAAACATTCTGCCCAGGCCTCTTTCGCACCTGCGATCCAATGGCCGCTCATACGGCTCCGCACCTTTGGAAATTCCATCGCAGGTGCGGCTCTGACTTGACCCAGCTAATTCCCGCTCCTGTGATCCCCTCTTCGCACCTGCGATTCCGCAGGTGCGACCAATCTTCCGCACCTGCGGCCTCCTCAACTCCAGCCCCAATCTCGCACCTGCGGTCAAAGCCTTGCAGGTGCGGTTACACGAGATGACAAAAACCTTCAGCCTTCTCCATCTTCAAATATTTATCTGTTAATCACCTGAAATCCACCCGGGGCCCCCGAGACCCTGTCAAATCACACCAACCTGTCCCAAAACATGACACGGACTTGCTCGAGCCCTCAAATCACATCAAACAACGCTGAAATCACGAATTGCACTCAAATCCAATTCTTTAGGAACTTAGAATTTCAAACATCTACATCTGACGCCGAAACCTATCAAATCACACCCGATTGACCTCAAATTTTTCACACAAGTCATATTCAACATTACGGACCTACTCCAACTTCCGAAATCGCATTCCGACCTCGATATCAAAACCTCCACTTCCGGTCGGATTTCTCAAAAATCTCCAAATTTCTATCTTTAGCAAAATGACCCCAAAATGACCTACGGATATCCAAATTCACTTCTGATCGCGCTCCCAATTCCAGAATCACCATACGGAGCTTTTCCCAAACTCGAAATCCCAAACGGACATCAACCTTACTGATATGCACTTCAAGCCCAAATTCATGAAATCCTTCTAAAATGCTAACTTCCACAATATACGTCGAAGCGCTCCCGGATTATCCAAACCTCGAGCCGAACACACACCCAAGTCCAAAATCATCATACGAACCTGCTGGAACCTTCAAATCTTGATTCGGAGGTCGTTTACTGAAAATTCCAATCTTAGTTGATTTCTCCAACTTAAGGCTTCTGAAATGAGAATTTTCCTTCCAAATCAATTCTAAACTTCTTGCAATTCAATTCCGACCACGCCCACGGGGAATAATACCTGAAACGAAGCTTCTCATGACTTCAAATGCTGAACGACGTGCTAGAGCTCAAAACGACCGGTCAGGTCGCTACAAATTCAGAGGCAGTCTAGAGATATTATGTTGAGGATAATCTTCGAGCCGAACACACACCCAAGTCCAGAATCATCATACGAACCTGCCGGAACCTTCAAATCTTGATTCGGAGGTCGTTTACTGAAAATTCCAATCTTAGTTGATTTCTCCAACTTAAGGCTTCTAAAATGAGAATTTTCTTTCCAAATCAATTCTAAACTTCTTGCAATTCAATTCCGACCACGCCCACGGGGAATAATACCTGAAACGAAGCTTCTCCTGACTTCAAATACTGAACGACGTGCTAGAGCTCAAAACGACCGGTCGGGTCGTTACAAATTCAGAGGCAGTCAAGAGATATTATGTTTAGGATAATCTTTGCACTTCTATTTGATGTAACCTAAACTATGCTTGACTTGATTCCCATTTACAAAGGGATATGTAGGAAGCCTTGTGGGTTCAATCACATCATTGAATCTTCATTCCCCTTATATTCAAAAACGGGGACAAGATCTCGAGTTTGCCCGATCTCATCGTATTTAGAATAGCTAAGGAATTTATGGCCAAAAGTATGCATTTAAACCTGAGTAGATTTTTGAGGACGACCCTCCAAATTCTGAGTTGAGGAGGTTGCAATGTCTAAAAAGTGTGTCATAATCACCAATTCGACAAAACTATTTGCTCTCATGCATTATCACATACTTCGAACAACTACATTTTATATAAACGATTTATCACAAATGCATATTTTTCAGAAATTTCATTTTTTTATATAATAGTCAGGCGTTAACCGCGGTGACTAAAATAGGACTTCGAAATAGGAGCAAAGGTAAAGAAAATAATCGAGAGCACGAACCAACCTCCCCTCTCCGGAACTCACAGTTTTTCTTTTGATGCAGGCGCAATGAACATAAAAAAGAACGCCTGCAAATATATACATACAATAAGATTACTATCTTCACACTAATAGAAGTCGCCAAACATGACCGTGACAAGCTAAGAATAACTTTTACCTCTCACATTTAATCGTTGCTCTTCCTCCATAGGTCTAAACACCACCCTCATTCTTTTCATAGGGATAATCACTGCCTTCCGTTGCATGAGACTGAACAGTGCCTCCATTCCTTGCATGAGGCTAAGCACTGCCTCCAATATTTCATAAGGCTAAGCATTACATTTCCTTGCATGAGACTAAGTATTGTCTCTATTCTTTGACGAGGCTACGCATTGCCTCCATTATTGCATAAGTCTAAACATTGCCTTTTCTTGCATGAGACTAAAAACTATCTCCATTCCTAGCACGAGGCTAAGAACTGACTCCGTTATTGCATAACGCTAAGCATTGCCTTTCCTTGCATGAGACTAAGCATTATCTTCATTCCTTGCATGAGGCTAAGCATTGCCTTTCTTTGAATGAGATTAAACATTTTATCCACTCCTTGCATATGGCTAAACACTTCCCTCCCCTTGAACGAGGCTAAGCATTGTCTCCATTATCACATAAGGCTAAACATTGCCTTTCTTTGGATGAGACTAATCATTGTCTCCATTCTTTGCATCGGGCTAAGTATTACCCTCTTTTCATACAAAACTAAACATTATCTCGTCTCATTCTCGCATATGACTAAGCATTACCTATTTCCTCTATCAAATGATTGATATTACCATATGTTTGCATTTCATGGGCTGAAACATGACTGCATTGTCTGAAGGCATCGTAGTTTGACGGCATCATTCTCATATCCCGAAGACATCATGCCATGGTCGGAGGATCTATCAAAATTGCATATCATTATTCAAAGGGGTCATAGTCCAGAGGCACCGTCCTCATGACCCGAGGACACCATTTTATGGCATGTGAATCCCTTATCATAAGCTTCATGATCCAGGACGTTATCGTCTAAGGACATCATCCTCATCATCCAAGGACAAGCCTCTTGGTCCGGAGGGAATTTGCATCATGTATATTCGTGTGCATCGTGTTTTAAGTTTTACAGGTAACTCGGGAGGTAACCGTTCCACAAACACGAGCAATTCTCGCTCCGGTTTCTATTCACAATGTTCACATCCTTTGATCACCTCAAACGTAATCAGTGATCAGCAATTGATTAGCCTTTTGTCCCGTAACCGCTCAAATACTTTCCTTATATATTCGAAACATCAAAATCGCATCTATATCTCTATCTGAAATAATTTGTTACTCACGACAATATCTCACCCAAAAGATCCTTTTCGAATCACACGACCACTCTTATAACAACTTCGTCGATTTCGTTCATCGTTGGATCCAGAGCTCCACACGGCCTAATTTCTATAACACCAGGGATATGTAGGCAACTCAGGAACCAGGGCTCGACCTCCATTCCTTAAAAAACACATCATCCCCTGATCATTTCAGACAAAATTGGTGATTATTTTCTTTACTCGACAACTCTTTCATCATTCCCGAATAAAGTTGGGCAGTTGTTGATACCTAATTTTTCCCTCATATTTTTAAAAATGTTATGTATACTTTCAAAATATTATTTTTGCATTATTACCTAATTTACAGGGTTCGTATAAGTATTTTCTATAATTTTCCATAATTTTTAAAGTTTTAAAATTAATTTTCTTGCATTTAAATTACTTTAATATGTATTAATTACCTCTTTAAATTATTTTTTGATGAATAAGTTATCCAAATTTATTATTTTCATCCACAATATATGTTTCATAATATTTTCCTTCATTTCATATAATTATATTTGTATTTTTAGTTGTTCACACAATTTTGCAATAATAGCCTATACGCTATGCATAATTACATTTTTATTACATTATTTGTGCCCAAAAGCAATTTTAAATTTCGTAATGTTAAGATATTATTTTCAAACACTTTACTACATAAATAATATGTCACGACCCAAATCGATGAGCCGCGACGGGTGCCTGAGTCTTACTTGTCGAACACCCTTAAGCATGTGTCTAAGACATAAACATGAATAATACCTGCTGAATTACGACAATAGAATACGTGAGGGAAACCTGTCCAAAATACATATATATACATACACACGTGAAATGCGTAGGGCGAGCCAACAAGGCCGCTTGACAACTATATATCCAAAACTGGAAGCCGACAAGGCCACATACTATCCAGCTATACATGACTGTCTACAGACCTCTATTAGAATATACAATTGTACAAGGATGGGACTGGGCCCCGTGATACCCATATCTGCATACAAACATATCGTACCAAGGTCAAAAGCGGCTCCGGATCAAGTGGAGCACACCAACTCTCGCTGATCAAGGATCCTAAGGAGGGGGACCGTCAGCTCGTACCTGCGGGCGTGAAACGCAAGCCCCGGGAAATAGGGCATCAGTACGAATAATGTACTGAGTATGTAAGGCATGAAAATCATTACATAAAAGACATAGATGAAACATGGAATAAAGAATTCCACCTATAAGTCTAAATAACTTTGTAAATCCTGAACATTTATAATGTCATGCACGTGCATAAATGTCGTGTCATGCATAGGTATAGGTGTACATAACATCATCAAGCGTCTGAAGGCATCTCATCATATCATCTCGGCCACTGTGGGCAAAATCATCAACATATAGCAACTAATCAGGTGGTGATGCGTATATAACGCCGTAACCTTTTCACATATCCCATATATATATATATATATAACGCCATCTGGCCATGGGTCAATGTAAATGAATGCAATGCATGAGAAGTACGTCAATAAAATCTTTCGGAGTGTCCTAAGACCATTATGCCTCTGATTAATATCATGAAATAGACTTTATCAACTTATGTATTTTCTGAGACCCATGAACAGATGATAGAATAATAAGACTTATGGGAAAACAAGAATATACACATCTCCAGCATTTCTACGAATAGAGTCATTTATGAAAGTTATGCATTTGCTAGTTTTGTTTGTGTCGTATAGATCATGTCAAAAAGAAAGAATGGATAGCCTTAACATACCTGAGTCTATTCTCTTTATAATCCCTCTAACACACGTTATTGCTACAAAACACGTGACGGCAATATCGGAGCAGAAAAAAAAATCCGTATGATATTCTTGAGAAAGATTGCATCGTACACCCTTATGATTGCAAAATCTCACGTTGCATTGAATTGTTGAAGATCTTATCTTGCTTATGTGACTTACGTTCGTAACACACAAACATTTCCATTTGACTTCTTATCACATGCATAAAAGAATGAGTTTGTAACTTATGATTCTTAAGAATGAACGATTCTCTCCTTTATTAAATGGATATGACTTTACATTTTTAAGACTTTCCACATAATATAGTGACTTAAGAGTCACAATTCTTGGATTGGTTTGCTGCCACGTGGGGGATGTTTTGTCTTAACCACATTCTTTAATTAATCACTCACAACTCCTTAATTAACTAGGTAATATCCCATTACCCAATAATTAAACAATTACCCACATAATTAAGAGTTATCTCAACTTACTTAAAATACTACTCTCTTTTAACATACCTTATACACCTTACTATCATAGTCATGTAGTACCTTGTATGGCACTAGTCCATAAATATCTGGTATTATAGCTCGGACTATATTTTATCCCAAATTGACATCTTCAACGAAACTCATTTTCTTTTATTCATTTAGCCTTTAGCCTTCATGGCACTTACTTATCACTTGTTATAAATAGCCTAAATGCATATAACCTCAAGGTAATCTCATCTCCGAGTCTACGTCGATTAACTTACAACGTAACTTTTACGTACGAAATGTGGGATATAACATAATATTTTACTATTTTTTAATTACTTTTTATAAATTATTTTTGATAAAATTTCGTATATTTTAATTATGGCCCAGTCTTAAAGTGAATTCTCGGACCAAAAACAATCCCAATCCAAATGACCCCTGTGACTAACTCGGTCGCGACCCACTTCAAACAGCCTGCCTCGCCTATTCTTTAATCCAGACCATTGATCTCTCAAGATTAATGGTCCACAATAACCCCTCCCTTTTTAATTACATCTGCCCAAACCCTGGCAATATTCTTCTGAGACGGCTGCCCTTGAACCCTCTTACTCTATTCTCCTCTCAAACCCTAGTATAGCCGCCTCTGCTGTCCACCCCAACTCTAGTTCTAATATGGAATCTCCCTATGATTTTCCTTCCATATATGCTCTATTTCTCTATTATTTACACGGTTTTGGTATCACATAATACTTTCCTATCTTTGGAAAGTATACGATCATAAATCAATCACAATCATCTCCAGACCCTCAAGATCTTGACGGGTTTTCATCTATATGCATCATGGCAAGGTTATATGAGGCCGATTCACCAAGATATTTGTTTGATTCTTTGATTTCCATCGAACTAGGGTGTGAAGCTCTATGAGTACTCCGTCACCTGTATGGTTCATACTGGCATAGTTCGGGTAAGTAAGGTTATTCGTTAGGCCTAGTGTTGGGCCACATATGTTGTGTTTGAGCATGGAACTTAGGTTATTATGGTAAGCAGTGTGTGTGTTTATTGTTGTGGTGAATATTAAGACATTGAAGGCCAAGGGATATCCCTAGGTTATTTCTATATTGGGTCTGTAACTGCCTCATTGGGCTTGTGGTCATTCACACTGTAATTTATCATCATGTATCTTTTCTTCCTGGGCATGTAATAACCTGTAAACAAATAATTGGGGAATTAATGAAAGGGGGCTGGGATATTCTAATATTTGCTTGAAAGGGTAGAGAACATGCCTATAAGGTCTATGTGCTTTATTTCCTATTTTGTTTAACTTGCTCTACTTCTGCACACTAATTGAAATCATGTCTATAGGAACCACACACACCTTACCTAATTTGTCCAATACTCATTATCTCAAACATGTAGTGATTGCTATACTTGATTTTTATGGGATTACTGTGAGTTTAGACAGCATGCCTTTAGGATGTATAACATATGCTTTTGTTAACCTAGGTTCCATGCCTATAGGACTTCGAATAATCAACTGGTCAATTGATTGTTTTACTTTTAGTGTATAGCCCATCTAGATATCATGACTATAGGATACTAATCTTTTAATCAACTACTTCTGTTGTTTTCATTACACTTGCCCGCCTAGATGACATGCCTATAGGAGTAAAGTGTTATAGAATCAAGACTAATTGTTAATTGTTAGAAATCCTGCATATAGGATGCTATCACTCACATAAGAGCTGCAACGGGATCAACGTGCCACTACTAGAAATCATTCCTATAGGACAGTGTCACCTGCCTAAGACACCTATTTATAAAATTAGTGCTAATAATTCGGAGTTTGCAAATAGTTCACTTCTTCCTCGATTAAATCATTTAGAACAGTAACGTTGCATATACAATGCTAGAATTCAGAATCATCAGGAAATCATGCCTATAGGACTCTAAGTCTTAATTGTGAAATCATCTACTGCTTATTCAGCCTCGTGCATTTGTTGTCTATGTGTGGAGTCTAACGTGGGCCTTTAATTATTTTTACGTGAAGTCCTTTCTGGTTTGTTTGTCGCCTAGATTTCTTATTTTGAGCAACCTCAGCTGAGTCTAGAACCATCTCGTAGTAATTCCAAAGCCTCCTGGACCATAGGTATGGGACGGGTAGCGCACGAAATAGGACACGGTTTATAATTGAATTAGAGCTCATTTAAGTAACAACTTCAACATAGTAATTGGGAAGCAGGAGATGATAGTATGTGCCCGCTAAATAATATGAGCAACCCCTACCCTAAGAGATTTGTGAAGTATTATTTATGTTGCGCGGGTTGATCCTTTAGGCTAAAAAACATAGGACCCCTTCTACCCCCTTTCTAATATGCTTGTTATTTACACTTAGTCATTTAATATAGACCAATATAGTTGTACACTTGTAATCATTAAAGATTTGTACCGATTATTTATTCTTATGTGTTATAATAAGAATCTTCAATTTCTAAATTTTTCTTTGCTTATTAGCTCACCTAGCCTAATTACATAATCCGCATAGTTTAAAATGCGACCGGGACCATAATTGTTGATCTCAAAGAGTGTCTAACACTTTCTCTTTGAGGTAATTTGAGTCCTTACCCGATCTTTGGTGACATAGACTAGTTAAAACAAAGTTAATGCAAATAGGTTTTCACGCCCCGACTTCGAGGAGCGCGACTGGCGCTCAACTGAGATAACCCGACCGAGCATGCATGTACAATACCTTCTACCCAAATTCACTCATGAATAAAGAAAACATCTATTTTGTTAATTAAACAGCGAGGAAAGTTATGTGAAAAAAACACCAATTCATTATCATCAGTTACATCATTTATAAGTTTCAAAATAGATACACTTTCTTAGTTTGATGTGGAATGCGTGAGAAAATTACAACATTGCTAGTTTGACTTTCCCAACACAAACATACCACCCACACTATGTCTACTGAGCCTCTAATAGATACAAAAGAGTAGAATAATTATGCCGGCAAAAATGCTTCTGCTATACCTCAAAACATAGTAGCACACATGGAACAAAAAATGCACGACCCAAGAATAAAGTGGGGCTCACCAAGTCGGCTGGGAAGAATATGTACCGGTATCACTGGTCAATGTCTTCTGCTATGGAACCACCTACATCCATTAAAGATGCAGCGCCCCCGGTAAAAGGGACGTTAGTACATGTCGAAGTACTAGTATGAAAACCAGACATCTAATCAAGGAATTGGAAATACAACATGAATATGATGGATCATGGTAACAATAGAATGGCATAGATAGCCATTAAAGCCAAATAAAATTTATCAAGAGCTTTCAAAAACATTCATAAATTTTAAGTCGAGATCCTCGGTACCCACATTGACACAAAGCGGCCCCGCCGCCTCATCCCCAATATATGCAGGTAGAGGTGCAATCACAATACCAAAAACACTACAAAAAGAGGCCTCGCCGCCTCACCCCAATGTATGCGGGTGGAGGTGCAATCACAATGCCACAACTCTACACAAATCTTCCCTTCCGCCTCACCCCCAATGTATGCGGGTGGAGGTGTGATCACAATACCACAACTTTACACAAAGCAACCCTACCGCCTCACCCCAATGTATGCGGGTGGAGGTGTAACCACAATCACAATCTCTACAAAATTTAGTATCATAGCTTTCATTTGAAACACGACTCAAAGTTATAACATTTAAATATGCAAACCATACTTTGAACACATTATCAAATAGTTATACTAACATAACAAAAATATTTGGAACAAGTATTGAACATATACCTTTTGTCACAAAGCTTATTCAGAAAAATTGATTTATGATGAACAACTCAGAACTTACAAGGGTAATGTGGAGTTCAATTCTAAGAGAAGAGTTTAGTAAACATACCTGTGGACCTATTTCCGGAACCTCAAAAATTGGGGCGCCAGGGCTAGGGCGTCACGCTACCCTAGATTCCGGTGACGGCAAACCTTTCATGATACGAAAATGGAAATACCTCTCTCATGCTATGTCCGAATTTGTCGATTCTTTTTTCTATGGATCTGAATATTCAATACGAATCTAATGCTTCAATTAAATCTATATTTGGAGCTCATTTGTTTGATTTTATAACACTTGTTCTTGATGAAATGACGTGTTGACCCCGAATATTGCTTTCGCACCTTAAAATCTTAAATCATTAGGAAATTTTTAACTGGGCCTTACATTCTCCGCCTTCTTAGGATCATTCATCCTCGAATTAGGGTCAAGATCCTCCATTAGCACCCAATGTGATCCAACTATTACTTCACACACCAGTAGTTCCAAATTTTGACTAACTTCTTAAACTTCCAAAAATTTTGGCAGAGTCTCCCTTGTAATTGGGCCTATCCACCTGCCAGAGAATCCAAAAACCAGTCCTAACAGCATAATCATAACACAACGATGTAAAACAACATGGAAATAATGTCATCCACTATGCCATAAACATTACATTACCAAGAAGGAGTATCCTTAAAATAAATTGTAAAGGGGAAACATAATTTGTAGAAATTTTAGTTTTTAAAATCATGAACACAATTATATAGCTATTCAAACAAATGAGGGTACTTCTTCTTCATCTCTTCCCCGACTTCCCAGATGGCATCTTCGACTAGTTGATTTCGCCATAACACTTTCACGGAGGCAATCTCTTTGTTTCACAGCTTTCGGACTTGCCTATCAAGAATGGAAACTAGAATTTCTTCATAAGTAAGTTCTTCATTAACCTCAATAGCCTCAACTGGCACAATAAGCGACGGATCTCCAACTACCTTCTTCAACATAGACACATGGAATATTCGGTGCACTAATGACATCTCAGGTCGTAGCTCAAGCTTGTACGACACCTGACCAATTCCCTTTCTTACCAAAAGGCATTACACCCTTCATGGGGGAAACCTTCAAGAATACCCAATCATCTTGTTTGAACTCCAAATCGCTGCGACTAACATCTGAATAGGGCTTTTGACGGCTCTGAGCAGTTTTCAACCGATCCTTAATAGCCTTAACCTTATCCATAGCCTAATGTACGAGTTTTGATCCTATCAATTCTGCTTCCCCAATCTCGAACCACCCAATAGGAGATCTACATCTCCTACCATATAAAGCCTCGAATCGTGCCATCTGAATACTAGTATGATAACTATTGTTTTAGGAAAATTCTATGAACGGAAAATGACCATCCCAACTATATTTGAATTCAAGTACACAAGCGTGCAACATATCATCGAGCGTCTGAATAGTCCGCTCTGCTTTCCCGTCGGTTTGTGGATGGAAGATTGTACTAAGATTTACCTGAGTGCCCAACCCCTACTAAAACTTCTTCCAGTAGTTAGCTGTGCACTGTGCTCCACAATCACAAATGATGGAAATTGGGGTGCCATGCAGCCTGACTATTTCCTTGATATACAACTGAGCATATTGTTCTACTGTGTCGGTAGGCTTACACGGTAAGAAGTGTGCTGATTTCGTGAGTCAATCCACAATCACCCAAATCGAGTCGAACTTACAAGGAGTGCGAGGTAGTCCTACCATAAAGTTCATATTGATCATCTTCCATTTCCACATCGGAATTTCTATGTTTTGTGCCAACCCACTAGGCCTTTGATTTTCCGCCTTCACTTGCTGACAATTGGGACTTCTTGACACAACGTCTGCTACATTCATATTCATATCGATCCACCAGTAGACTTCCTTAAGATCATGGTACATCTTCGTAGATCCTGGGTGCACAGAATACCTGGAAGTGTGAGCCTCGGTCATGATTCTTTCCTGGAGACCACCTACATTTGGAACACATAGTCTTATGTTTAAGAATCCCCTCCTTCAATTGTACCAACAATGGATCGTCGTATTGCTTCTCCTTGACTTCCACAACAAATAAGGATTCAGCCTTATTTTGCACAAGTACCCCTCTTTCACTAGAGTCTGCAAGGCAAACTCCCAAACTAGCCAACCAATGAACCTCCTTGGTCAACAGCCTTTGATATGCCTCCAAGTAAGCCAAACTACCCATAGATGTTTGTCTAAGAGGCTCCGCTACAACATTAGCCTTCCCCGGATGATAAAGAATATCAATGTCGTAACCATTGAGTAACTCAAGCCATCTTCTCTACCTTAGATTCATTTCCTTCAATTTAAAAATGTATTGAAGGCTCGTGTGGTCCGTGAATATATCCACATGGACCCCATACAAATAATGATGCCATATCTTCAATGCAAAAACCATCGCTGCAAGTTCTAAGTCATGTGTTGGGTAATTCTTTTTATGATTCGTGAGTTGACTAGAAGCATAAGCTATCACCTTTCCATGTTGCATTAATACATACCCAAGTCCAATTCTCGAAGAATCACAATATATCACAAACCCATCTGCACCCACTGGTAGGGTCAACACTGGTGCCATTCTCAATCTTGATTTCAACTCTTGGAAACTCCTTTCACAAGCATCTGACCATTGGAACTTAGTTGTCTTCTATGTCAATATAGTCAACAGAGAGGTAAGAGTGGAGAACCCCTCCATAAACTTCCTGTACTAACCCGCTTGATGTTTAGACGTCAATACCACACAAGAAGATGAGGTACTTTGTGCGGTACCGAATTTTCGAGTGTTGTCTCAATAGAAGAACCTGGTTCTTCTTGATATACTTACTTCTACTGTCGCGGAATATTAAAAGCAGTAAAGTAAAAACACAAATATTTTTACGTGGAAAACACCTGGCTCAAAAGGTGAAAAAACCACGACCTACTCCTCAGTAAGATTTGCTCAAAATCTTCACTAAATACTCTGAGCCAAACGGACTTACAAAATAAACTCTTTTGTAATCCTAGGACTAACTCTAGTACCTTTGTAGTAACTAGCCCCTAGCTAATTTCTACACGCATCAAGTTAACTCTAACTTGAACAATGCGTACCTATTACAATTGCTTCTATGAAAGCTGAAAGATACAATATTAAAACTCCTACTACAATCAACTAGACTCAATAATTAATCAGATGGAACTGGTTCTTCTTGTTGATCTGTAGCCTTTTAATCGCACAATGACTCTGCTAGCAAATTGACTCTGGGAACTTTGCTTTCAGACTTTTGATTCACTTTAGCTTTTGTGCGTGTGGAATTCCAGCAGAAATACATCAGGTATTTATAGAGTCAGTTGAGCTTGTCGTCCAACTCTAGTACAACTCTACCTGGGTGAACAAATTAGTACCAAACTCAACTTCCTTTCTTTTGTTACTTTATTTCACATTCAAAAATATCTCCTATGCATATACGGTTCATGTTCCAACTACTCAGTTCAAGATGTGTGCTCTGATGGACCTAGTTCAACTGGTCACCCATTTGTCAATCTTCAAAACTATGTAGTGACATGGGTCAACAAATTCCCCCTTTTTGATGATGACAAACTATGTGCTTAATCTTGTATACACTTCAAACACTTTGTATGGTTTTAAGCATTAATCATAGAGAATCCAGGTTCATTGGGTTATAAATNAAACCATGAGCAAAAAACAAAGTAAAAATAACTGAAACCGGATAACTGATCTAAAGACGGGTTTTGGAATCTCTGGAAATCCTAAGGATGGGAAGGTGCAGAGGAGGTTGTGGTCTTGGATTGTAGGAGAGAAAGCATCTGCTGAAGAACACCCTCGTTCTTTTCTTTCTCCTTTGCTAATTCAGCCCTAAGAGCATCCCGGTCAGCTTCAACCTCAATCACACAAGACTTCAAACGAAGGATTTCCATATCCTTAATCTCGTTTTCTTGCACCAGTGTTCTAACTTGCTATTGACTGGTTGCTTCCTAGATTAACTAGGTTCATCCATAGGAACATTGACATTGTAGTCACATTTCAGCAAAGATTCCTTCCCAAAATAGCCTTTGGCAGTAGCCATCTCGACCTTCTTTCCTGGAACCCCAAAATGTGCAAGCACTGCTGTGAGAATGAAGCCATACGGAATTACGTGTGCTTTGGTTCCATTCACAACTCTGTCAAAGAGTTAGATCATGAAAGCCGGCCAATTTATTTGCTTTCCCCTGTACAAGCATTCCATCAAGGTAAGATCCATATAATTTGCAATGTGCCTTCTTTCTTGTCTAGGCAGTAGGAACTTGATGACGAACTCGAAGAGTAACTTGTGCTCTGGCTTCATTTCACTCTTGTAAACCGGCCTGGGTTCGATCTCCTTCTCACTATCACTGAAGAATCTGGTGATGTTGATTGCTGAGGCCATCCCATCTAGACAAGGCCATCTTTGCCTTGTGTAGTCCTCATAGCCCTAAGCTGGTATGTTCAGAATAACACACAGTTCTTTAGCATAAAAGGAAACTTCAATTCCTTTGACCATGGAGGTGACCCTGCCTTCCTTGACAATGGCATTTCCCATTAATTCTACCAACTCAGCCTTTGCCAGCCTACCTTCCATGCGAAGGACCAGGTCCTTCCAGCCCTGCACCTCCAGAGTTTCCAGCAGATATTGCATTGCAGGCTCCTCTAGATACTTCACCATCTTACCCTTCAGTATTGTTCTTTTTCCAAACATGGTAACTCTGTCAGTCACCTCTCCTATTTCCTTCTCCTCCTCCTCCTCTCCACTCCAATCTGCATCATCATCCTCTTTCTCAACAATTATCACTTTCTTTGGCTTGGCCCTGGTCCTCTTAAAATGATCTTGTTGGTGTGACAGAAATTCTAGCTGACTTCTTTGAAGAAGACTTTGTGGGTCTTGGTGTCGCAGACACACCTAGAGCAGGCTGCTCCTCCTGTTGGACCAGGTCTAACGCCGTATTTTCAATCTCAATAGCCTCAACAGGCTCTCCAACTTTTTCTTCTCCTTTTGTTGCCCTCTTCTTATTGCTATCTTTTAGAGCCTTTTCTAATTTCTTTCATCTCTCACAGTTCTACGAGTAGCTCTTACTTTTGCAGCAGGAACATCAGCAACTTCAGAAATTTTTCTTTTCTTTGAAGGAACTGGATGAGTTGCCTTCTTGGGATTCTGATTCCTTATTTTCTTGGGGTTATAGTACTCCCCCAGTTTCTTCAGCCTTTCAGCCAATTGTTCTTCCCCAGATGAACCAGGTTCATCGGTTCCTTTCTTTAGACTTACAAGACCTGCTGCAGCTTCCTCAACTATGCTTCCCCCTAAATCTATGACGTTTTCTCCAACAGTTTCAGGAATGGGACCACAAATAACCAGCGTGGTACCATCCTCCCCAGATCCCCTCACATCATTTTTTCCCTCTCTCTCAAGAATTATTTCTTTTCTACCACCCCTCTACCTTCCAGGTACTTCCACATCAATAACAGACCCAACCAACACGAATTTTTTATCAGCAAAAGTAAATTCAAAATTGATTTCAAGATTACCTTTTTCAGAACTGGTTGAACCAGGTGCGTCTTCCTCATTGGCTGATTTAAAGGATTCACTGTACGAATCTGAATTAGTACCTTTGTCTGCTTTAATAAGATCCTCCAAGATTTTTTCCCTAGCCCCAGAAGCAACAGATTTCCGGGCAAGAACTTTGACATGACGATTCTTGGGGGCAGAAGTATGGTTTGGAGTGGGTTCAGGAATGGGTGTATTTTCAGGGGTGGATGAAATTTTTGGTGATTCAGAATTGTAAATGGATGGAGAATTGGAGACAGATTCAGATGTCCTCCATCGTAATCACGATTAGGTTATGAATTAGAAGAAGAAGCTGGTGGTGGTGAAGACATTATTATGTATTGTTAGGAAGAAAAGGTGAGTCATCAGTTTTGGGTTTTGTAGTATGAGTTGAACTTGGTTTGAGGGTAGCTTTATGAAGAGAAGAGTAATGATGACCTTTTATAAGATGTGGCTAGGGAGATTTCAACCTGCAGAATTTGTACTCAAGTAGGAGTCTAATTGTCGAAGGACTGACTTGATTAGACATTTAATTTCCCCTTAACCTAGGCTAATTAAGTGAAGACTGGACTTCTTGAAACTGGTTCAATTTTGGTGATTACGAAATATTTGTGTTTGAACCAATTATGGAAAGAACCATGCTCATGTATAACTGTAATTGAATTAATATATGGAGAAGAGTACGTACCTTGTCAGTCAGATGAATCAGCATGGATGAACCAGGTTCATCCTATTAGAAATCTTTAAATTGCCTCAATTTACAAAGATATATAAACATTATTAGTATCCAGGGAATCATATTAATACATGGCACAAGAGTATGGCAATAAAAACATGATGCTGAGCAATTATTAATCTGATTAAGTACCTAATTAAAAAATTTCAAGCCAATTTTTGTTTTCATATGTGTGTGTGTGTGTATATATATATATATATACACACACACACATATTTTTCCAGCATGTTTCTCTTAAAATGCTCCATGTTAAGTGCTTTAGTGAATACATCAGCAATTTGATGATCAGTAGCACAAAATTCGATTGAGATCATTCATTTTTCATAGTTATGCCTTGGGAAATAGTGCCTAACATCTATGTGCTTAGTCCTTTTGTGATGAACCGGGTTCTTCGTTATACTAATAGCATTAGTGTTATCACAAAAAATAGGAATGCATCCCACATCAATACCAAAGTCCATGAGTTGTTGCTTGATCCATAACAACTGGGCACAGCATGAGGCTGCAGCCATATATTCAGCCTCAGCGGTAGACAAGGCTACTGAATTTTGTTTCTTGGTAGCCCAAGACACAAGGCATGAACCCAAAAAGTGATCCATACCTGAAGTACTTTTCCTGTCAACCGCGAATCCTGCATAATCAACATCAGCATATCCTACAAGGTCGAAATTACTACCTTTAGGATACCAAAGGCACAAATCAGTGGTGCCTTTCAAATATCTCAAAATTCTCTTTATTGCAGTGAGGTGGGACTCCTTTGGATTCGCCTGAAACCTAGCACACAATCACATGCTGAACACAATATCAGATCTGCTGGCAGTGAGATATAATAGAGACCCAATCATCCCTCTGTACAACCTCTGATCAACAGATGAACCAGGTTCATCCACATCCAATTTTGTAGTTGTGGCTATGGGAGTGTCTATTTCTTTTGAGTCTTCCATTTTAAACTTCTTGAGCAATTCTTTCACATACTTTTGTTGGTGGATCATTGTTCCATTTGGGTTTTGCTTAATTTGCAAGCCTAAGAAACATTTAGCTCACCCATCATACTCATCTCAAACTCACTTCCCATTAGCATCGCAAATTCCTCGCTCAATTTTTAAGAAGTCGCCCCAAATATAATATCATCCACATATATTTTCACAACCAAGAGATCCTTACCCTTTTCCCTTAAGAACAAGGTACTATCGATTTTGCCTCGTTTTTACCCATGTTCTAGCAGGAATTTTGATATATATTCGTACCATGCTCTTGGTGCTTGTTTGAGACCATATAGAGCCTTGTCGAGTTTGTATACGTGGTCAGGTGAATCCTTGCTTTCAAAACCTGGAGGCTGCTTGACAAATACATCTTCCTTTAGATAGCCATTGAGAAAGGCACTCTTAACATCCATCTGATGAAGAGTGAATTCCATGTGTGCAGCAAATATTATAAGAAGTCTGATTGCCTCCAGTATTTCCACAGGGGAAAAGGTCATCATAGTCAATTCCTTCTTCTTGACTATACCCTTGAACAACAAATCTTGCCTTATTCCTTGTAACAGTTCCATCCTCATCGATCTTGTTCCTGAAGACCCATTTGGTGCCAATCACTGATCTATCTAGTGGCATGGATACCAAGTGCCATACTTGACTTCTTTCAAACTGATTCAGCTCTTATTGCATGGAATATACCCAATCAGCATCTTGTAGGGCTTCCCCAATGTTCTTTAGTTCGATCATGGATAGAAAGGCATCAAACGCACAAAGATTTTTCAAGGATGATCTTGTATTGATTCCGGATGCCAAATCTGTTATGATGTTCTCAAGAGGGTGAGAACTCTGATATCTGTGTGGTTTAAGTACCAGTTGTTCATTCCTAGACGATTCCATGGTGTCTTGTTGATGTGAAGCAGGATCAGGGCCAGGTTGCATATGTTGAATTCCCCTTGTCATGATGCTTGGGGTAGTTGAACGCGGTCCATCACCTGTTCCACCTTCCATGCTTGCTTCAATGTGATCACTTCTTCTTACAAGTCCAAGCTCCTCATCTTCAGGTTCCTGTCTCTCAGCAAGAATGTTAGTTTCATCAAAGATAACATGTATACTTTCTTCTACACACATAGTTCTTTTATTATACACTTTATAAGCTTTGCTATGTGATGAATATCCCAAGAATACTCCCTCATCACTTCTGGGGTCAACTTTTCCTAGGGAATCTTTGCCATTATTATGTACAAAACACTTGCATCCAAAAGCCCTAGAGTGGGATATGTTGGGATTTCTTCCTTTAACTAATTCATAGGGAGTTTTCTTTATCAGAGGTCTGGTCATGCATCTATTGATTATTTAACAAGCAGTGTTTATTGCTTCAGCCCAGAAGCTGTGAGGTAGTTTGCCAGATAGAATCATGGTTTTTGCCACGTCTTCAAGAGTTCTGTTTTTCCTTTCAACAACCCCATTTTGCTGTGGGGTTCTAGGAGCAGAAAAGTTATGATTAACACCATGTTAATCGTAGAACTCAGCAAACTTAGCATTCTTAAATTTAGTACCATGGTCAGATCTTATTAATGCTAGTTGATGTCCTAATTGATTTTGAATTTTCTTGACAAATGAGGTGAACATATCAAATGCTTCATCCTTAGACTCCAAGAATAAGGTCCAAGTGAACCTTGAATAATCATCAACTAGCACCATCACATATCTCTTACCACCTCTACTCAAAGTTCTCATAGGATCACATAGATCCATATGAACTAGTTCTAACGTCCTAGTGGTACTGACTATTTTCTTACTTTTGAAAGAGGACCTTACCTTCTCCCCCCTGGCACATTCCTCACAAACTTTGTCCTTGAACTTAATGTTAGGAAGTCCTATCACTAAGTCCTTAGAGACTAGTTTGTTAAGCTGATTAGACTCGCATGACCAAGTCATTTGTGTCACAGGAGGGGAACTGTCCAACACACTTAGGCAAGTGAGTTCATTTTCTGACAGTGTAGACAAGTCTATGACATAGATGTTATTCATTCTTTTTCCCTGCAAAACAATCTTGCCAATAAGCAGGTTAATCACAAAACATTTTGTGGAAGTAAAAGCAACCAGGTTACCTTTGTCACACAGTTGTGATACACTGATCAGGCTATATTTCAAGCCATCCATTAGATACACATGTTCAATGGATCGTGTGTCATACTTACCTACCTTACCAACCCCAATGATTTTACCTTTCTTTCTGTTTCCAAAGGAGATATTTCCTCCTTTGAGACTTTCAAGTGAAAGGAACTGTTCCATGTTCCCAGTCATATGCTTTGAGCAGCCACTATCCAGATAACAAATATGTCTGCCTCCTCTCACTTGAACCTACAAAAAGAATCAGAGGTTAGTCTTAAGAACCCAAACTAGTTTAGGTCCTTTTCTATGAGAGAATGGATGAATCAATTTTTTCTTGGCCCAATTTGGTATCCAGTTTTTCCTTTTTACAAACCTCTCATTTCTTCGACTAGCCTGCTCTTTTGCAGTAAACTCATATTTGTAGTGCCCAGCCTTACCACAATGGGTGCAGATTTTATTCTAAGGAAGAGTGAGATACTTGTTTTTGGGATCCCACTTGGGCAATTGACTTCTAAATCCAATCCCTCTCCTGTTGCTACTATGATTCTCTTGAAGCCATATCAGGGCATCGGAGGATTTATTCCATTTACAAGTTCGATCTAATTCATGTTTGACTTTGCCAAGTTCTTCATTAAGAGTTCTTATATGTTCATCCTTGGCATACATCTTATTTTTTAGTTTTCCCATGTTTTCTTCTAACATGATATGAGAATAATCAACAACCATTTTACTGGATCCTAGCTATAGCTTTAGATTTTCAGATTTTAGTTCTAGAATCTCAGTTTCAAGTGGATCAACCTAGTTCAACAAGTCAGTGTTTTTCTTTTCATATTCACTGACTCTGATTTCCAGGTTCATGCACTTTGCTTTTAGCATTGCACATTCTTTGGATAGTTGATCCTTCTCTTTGGTTGTTTCCTCAGAATCATCTATGAAATCAAGTAGCAACTCATAGAGTTTTTCCTTAGATAGGAACTTTACTTTGTTTTTAAGATGGGAGATACTTACCTCTGGTTCTTCATGTGATTCCCTGTCATATTGTCCAATTGCCATGACCGCTTGATCTTCAGTCTCCCCATCTTCTGATTTTTCATCTGAACTTTCCCCCCAAGCAGCAACCATAGCCTTTGTTGTGGTTTTCTTGGGTTTGACTTGTTCCTTCTTCCTGTTCTTTCTCTCATGTATCTCTTTTTTTCATTCTACTTCCCACTGAGGACAGTTTTTAATGAGATGGTCATTCTTACCACATTTATAGCATCCCTCGTTGGTTGGCCTTTCTGGAGCTTTTGCTTTGTTATAGTTTCCTCCTCTAGAGATGCCCTTCTTCCTCGTGAGAAAGTTTCTGAATTCTTTGGTGANAAGGTTTCCAATCAGCTGATCCAATCTCAGGGTTGCCATATTTTTGGATTCCTGGATAGCAGTGATTTTGGTTTCCCAAGAAATAGGCAAGACCCTTGTTAGGATCTTCTCAACCTTTTCCTCTTCAAGAATGACTCTTCAAAGAGACTTCAGTTCATTAGTCAAGGTTGTGAACCTTGTGTACATCTCTTGGATAGTCTCTCCTTCTTTCATAGTGAAGTTTCCATACTGAGAGTATAGTAGAGTACCTTTTGACCTTTTAACCTGAGGTGTTCCTTCATGGGCTACTTGCAAGGTATCCCAAATCTCTTTGGCAGTGGTGCAGGTTTGGATTATGTTGTACTCGTCTGGACCTAGTCCACACACTAGCCACTTTTTGGCCTTTGCATTCTTCTCCCATTTCTTCAGATCCTCAGCAGTGCAATCAGCTCTAGTCTTCGGTATATCTATACCTTCAGCAGTCTTCATCATGGTAGCTAGAGGACCATCAGTGACTATTTCCCAGAGTTCATAGTCTTCTCCAATTAGGTGGTCCTTCATCCTGTTTTTCCACAAACAATAATATTGTCCATTGAAGAGTGGTGGCCTTGCAGTTGATTGACCTTCCCAATTTTCAGGTGGTGCACTTATCTTGATCT
This sequence comes from Nicotiana paniculata, assembly GCA_005239505.1. Taxonomy (NCBI): domain Eukaryota; kingdom Viridiplantae; phylum Streptophyta; class Magnoliopsida; order Solanales; family Solanaceae; genus Nicotiana; species Nicotiana paniculata. The sequence goes on from ML352084.1 coordinate 46,706, forward strand.
TCTCCAAGGCGTTAGCCTTTCAAGGATAACCTGCTCTGATACCAATTGATGTTTTAAATGTCAATACCACACAAGAAGATAAGTTACTTTGTGTGGTACCCAATTTTCGAGTGTTGTCTCAATAGAAGAACCTGGTTCTTCTGATATACTTACTTCTACTGTCGCGGAATATTAAAAGCGGTAAAGTAAAAACACAAAGATTTTTACGTGGAAAACACCTGGCTCAAAAGGTGAAAAACTCAAGACCTAATCCTCAGTAGGATTTGCTCATACTCTTCCCTAAATACTCTGAGCCAAACGGACTTACAAAATAAACTCTTTTGTAATCCTAGGACTAACTCTAATCCCTTTGTAGTAACTAACCCCTAGCTAATTTCTACACGCCTCAAGCTAACTCTAACTTGAACAATGCATACCTATTACAATTGCTTCTATGAAAGCTGAAAGATTCAATATTAAAACTTCTACTACAATCAACTAGACTCAATAATTAATCAGATGGAACTGGTTCTTCTCGTTGATCGGTAGCCTTTTAATCGCACAATGACTCTGCTAGCAAATTGACTTTGGGAACTTTGCTTTCAGACTTTTGATTCACTTCAGCTTTTGTGCGTGTGGAATTCTAGTAGAAATACATCAAGTATTTATAGAGTCAGTTGAGCTTGTTGTCCAATTCTAGTCCAACTCTACATGGGTAAAAAAATTCGTACCAAACTCAACTTCCTTTCTTTAGTTACTTTCCTTGCTGAATTCGACTTCAATCTTCTCATCAGTTTGCAACCTTTTCGCATTAGGAGACAATCTCTTGGTTCATTGATATTTCACATTCAGAAATATCTCTTATGCATATACGGTTCATGTGCCAGCTATTCACTTCAAGATGTGTGCTCTGATGGACCTGGTTCAATTGGTCAGCCATTTGTCAATCTTCAAAACTATGCAGTGACATGGGTCAACACTGCTAATCCCAAGAAACTATGAATATCTATTGGGGTTGTAGGTCTAGGACAATTCTTCACAGTTGCAATCTTCTAAGGATCAACCTTAATTCCTTCTATGGAGATGACATAACCCAAGAATGCGACAGATTTCAGCCAAGATTCACATTTTTAAAACTTTTCATACAACTGGTGGTGGTGTAAAGTCAGTACAGCTGCCATGAGGTGATCGGCATGTTGCTCTCGACTTTGTGAATATACAAGGATATTGTCAATAAACACTATCACAAAAGAGTCAAGGAACGGTTTGAAAACTCGGTTCATAAGATCCATGGAAGTTGGCGGGGCATTTGTTAGTCCAAAAGACATTACCAAAAATTCAAAGTGCCCATAACGGGTGTTGAAAGCTGTTTTTGGAATATCCTGCTCCTTGATCTTCAATTGATGGTACCCGAACCTTAAATCAATTTTGGAGAAATACTTAGCACCTTGCAATTGATAAAACAAGACATATATTATTAGCAGTGGGTACTTATTCTTGATAGTGACCTTATGGAGTTATAGACAGTCAATACGCATTCTCAGCGACCCATATTTCTTCCCTAAAAAAGGACCGGTGCTCCTCAAGAAGACACACTCGGCAGAATGAAACCCTTTTCTAGCAAATCCTTCAATTGTTCCTTCAGCTCTTTCAACTTTGTTGGTTCCATTCTGTAAGGTGGAATAGATATAGGTTGTGTTTCTGGCCTCCCATCAATCCCAAAATCAATCTCCCTGTCCGGCGGGATCCTAGGGAGTTCATCTGGAAAGACATCTGAAAATTCATTCGCAACTGGCACAGACTCAAGTGTAGGTGCTTCAGCATCGGTGTTCGTAACTCAGACAAAATGGTAGATACACCCCTTGTTAATCATCTTTGTGGCCATAAGGTAAGAAATAAACCTACCATTTGGCACCACATTATCTCCCTTCCATTCAATCACCGACTCACTTGGAAATTCAAACCTAATGGTTCTGGTTTGAAAATCAAGCTTGGCAAAACATGAATAAAGCCAGTCCATCCTTATTATTACATCGAAATCAACCATCCCCAATTCAATAAGATTATTCATGGTGTCCCAACCACGCACCATGACAACACATTCCCTATAAACCTGCGCAGTCACAATAGACTCACCAATCAGACTATATATAGAGAACGGCTCATGAAGTTGTTCCGGTTCAATCCCAAATTCCATAACACCATAAGGGGTGACATACGACAAAGTAGAACCGGGATCAATAAGAGCATACACATCATGGGATTGAACAGTCAATATACTTGTGACAACATTTGGAGAGGCCTCGAATCTTGACGCCTCTGCATAGCATAAAATTTTCTGGGTCCCCTTGAACTCTGTGAACTACCCCTAGCTACACCACGTCTTTCAGGTATTGGGGTTCGTCGAGACAAAGGAGGTGTTGTGGATGTAGTTGCATCAACTAGTTGCATCGTACCTTGCTCATGGTCCGACTAAACGAGCGAAAATCCCTCTGAATGTGACCGCTCATACTGCACTCGTAGAATATAGGTAGGTCCATGAAGAAGACCCCAAAGTGCATCATCCAACACTTGGGGCATGGGGGCCTTCGTTGCTGCTGGAATCTCCCTCCAGACCACCCCTGTTGGTGGGGTCCCTTGCTGCCCTGACTGGGCCTAAAACGACTCCACTTCTACTGACTGGGCCCTAATGGTTGTGTACTCATCGAAGACTGGCCGAAAGAATGAGATGGCCTTGATGACCCTCCCCTAAATTATGACCTACCACCACTACCACTGGAAGAACCACCGAAGTTCCCCCCCGACCAGGCTTTGCTGCGACCCTCACGCTCTATCCTATTTTTCAGTTTACAGTTCTCTGTAGCTTGAGAAAATGCCACCATCTTCCAATAGTTCATATCAGAATTCAAGGCATCTGTAGCGTCCTCATTAATAACCAAGGTGCTAAGGCCCTTTACAAATCGGCGCACTCTAGCCTCCAAAGTGGGCAACTTGTGAATAGCATACTTGGACAGGCGTGCAAACTCCATATGGTACTCCCACACACTCATGCTACTCTGATTCAGTCTTTCGAACTCAGTGGCACATGCTACCTTAGTCTCGGCAGGCAAGAAATAATCTACAAAGGCATAGGTGAACTCACTCCACCTCGATGTAGGGCTCCCCTCCTCGCGTGACTCCTCCCACAACTCAAACCAATAATAGGCCACCCCTTTCAGGTGGTAGGAGGCCAACTCCACTCCCGCTGTCTCAGTAGCACGCATAACTCTGAGGTTCTTGTGCATCTTATTGATGAAGTCCTGGGGGTCCTCCTCGAGATCAGTACCCGTGAAAACTAGAGGATCTAACTGAAGAAATCTATTCACCCAGGAAGTAGAATTCCTTGCTGACTAGAAGGAGTGGGTACAACATTCGACCTTTGGGCCTGGGTAGCCACTATCTGAGCCAACATCTGTATGGCTCCCCTAAGATCCCCATTAGAAACACCGGGATCGGAAGCAAGGGTTGCAGGTGGAATCGGAATATAAGTTGGAGGATTCATTGCTCACTCATCAGGTGTAGGAACTGGTGCAGCCTGAGCAGAAATAGTAGAACCAAATGGTGTAGTAATTGGGGGACTATCCTCACCCTTCGGGTGCTCACCCGCATCATCAATTATAGAATCAATCGACACTCGTGGGGTAACGTTGACTCCTTGGAATGTTATTGCCTTCTTCCTAGGCACCATGTACTGAAGGTTAGAGCAATGCACAAGTTATAGGAGGAACAATCTTACAGTCAGTTTTATTGCATGATCTAGAATATCAAACAAGGGTATTATTCCTAAATGTCCAAGTAGCCTCCTAATTATAGATGTGGTCGACAACACACCAATATAAGAAATCTACTAGACATGGCTCCGAGACATCCTAGGACACTTAAAAACCTTAGGCTCTGATATCAAGTTTGTCTTGCCCCGACCTCGGGGAGCGCGACTGGTACTCAACCGAGATAACCTGGACGAGCAAGCTTGTACAATACCTGCTACCCAAACTCACTCATGAATAAAGAGAAGATTTATTTCATTAATTAGACAGCAATGCGAATCATGTGAACAACAACACCAGTTCATTATCAGCAGTTACATCATTTATAACTTTCAAAATACATACACTTTCATAGTTTGATGTGGAACGCGTGAGAAAATTACAACATTGCTAGTTTGACTTTCTCAACACCAACATACCACCCACACTATGTTTGCAGAGCTTCTAATAGATATGAAAGAGTACAATAATGGTGTCGGCAACAAGGCTCCCGGCTATACCTCAAAACATAGTAACACACACGGAACAAAAGATGCACGACCCTGTAATGAAGTAGGGCTCACCAAGTCAGCTGGGAAGAATATGTACCGCTATCACTGGAACCACCGGCATCCATTGAAGATGCATCGTCCTAGGAAAAGGGACGTTAGTACATGTTGAATAGTACTAGTATGAAAACCAAACATCTAATCAAGGAATTGGAAATACAACATGAATATGATGGATTATTATAACAATAGAATGTCATAGATAGCCGTTAAATCCAACGCAAATTTATCAAGAGCTTTCAATAAAATTCATAAATTTTAAGTCGAGATCCTCTGTAACCACCTTTACACAAAGCGGACCCGCCGCCTCACCCCCAATATATGCGGGTGGAGGTGCAATCACAATACCACAAACTCTACGCAAAGCGGCACTGCCACCTCACCCCAATGTATGCGGGTGGAGGTGCAATCACAATACCACAACTCTACAGAAAGTGGTCCTACCGCCTCACCCCAATGTATGCAGGTGGAGGTTTAATCACAATAACAAAACTCTACACAAAGCCGGCTTGCCGCCTCACCCCAATGTATACGGTGGAGGTGTAATCACAATCACAATCTCTACAAAATTTGGTATCATAGCTTTCATTTGAAACACGACTCGAAGTTATAACATTTAGATATGCAACTCATACTATGAACACATTCTCAAATAGTAATTCAACATAACAATAACATTTGGAACAAGTATTGAAGATATACCTTTTGTCACAAGCTTATTCAAAAAAATTGATTTATGATGAACAACTCAAAACTTACAAGGGTAATTTGGGGTTCAATTCTAAGAGAAGAGTTTAGCCAACATACCTGAAATTCGTCCCTGAATGATACTACAACAATCCACTTCACTAAGCAACTTCAATCTACAGTGTCAATATCTAATGGGACCTGTTGATACCCAATTTTTCCTATATTATTTTCAAAATGCATATATATTTTTAAAATAATGCATAAGCATCAATTAATATTTTTTCATAATTTTCTGTAATTTTAAAGGATTTTTATTTAAATTATTCCATCATTTTATTATCTAAAATATTACTAATTGCATCAATTATTGCTTAATTCTATAATTTTATATCTATATTAAGTTTTAATTATTTTATGCATAATCATATTTACATCTTCAGGTTATAATTGCAATAACTTTGCAATAATATCTCATGTGTGCATAATTACTTTATGTTTACACGAAAATGACTTTTTTTATATTTTATAATATTAAGTAATTATTTTAAATCATTTTCATACATAAATAGCTTTTTCATCATTAGTTAACTATTTTTATAAATTATTTTATCAAACTAATTGGGTATTTAACATATAGCTTCTTTTAATTTGATTTTCGGACCATAGCCCAATTTTCACCCCAGCCCAATTAAATTAACCCATAACCCATAACCCTAATCCATACCCGTCCCATCCTAGAATTAATCCTGGCCGTTGATCTGATGAGATCAACGGTCCAAGATATTCTTTCCATTTTTAATTAACCAAACGACCCCAAAACCCTACCCATTCTTCCAAAATAGCCACCCATGAAACCCCTTCCTCCTCTTCTCTCTCACCCTTCTCCTAACCCTATCTCGTCTTCACTGAAACCCCTTCGATTCATGGGTTTTCTTTTCAATTTCAGGCTTTATCCGGCCTCCTATCTCTACTGGTGTTATGATTTTCGTATTGCTTGAAGGAATCTCAAAGAGTTCGAACTAGATTTGGCTCAAATCCCTCATGTTCTCAACGAATCCATCTATGTTCATTCCTATGTCTATGAGTAATAATACCTTCGTGTTTATGGCTTCAAATCTCTGGTTCGAACCAGATTATTCTCACCTCTGTTCATTTTTTTACATAACCTATCTATTTCTGGCTAAATACGTTCAGATCTCTTTAGATCTGAAAAAGTTTGAGTTTGTTTGTTACTTTTCCTTTAAGATTCTGCTGTTTTTTCCTATTATTGTTAACCGATTTTCGTTTTTCCCTAAAGCTAGGGTTTCAATTTTTTTTTTAAGAAGTTTCTGCAAAAATGTTTTAAAACATTTAAATGTTTAACTCCGGTTTTCTTCCTTTACTCTTTCGACTGATTTTCATCTCTATGTCTTTATATCCTAAGATTACTAATTATTCTACTACTTGCTATAATGTTTGCCTGTTTACTTTGGCTGTCAATTAAACTGATTTACTTGCTTAATTAGGGTTTGAAATTGTACTTCTTTTTAAATCTGATATCTCTCTGAAAGATTTTTACCTATTCTTTCCTTATATGTGATTCGTAACTGGTACTACTTTCCTTAATTATATTAGTGGCCTGTATGACCGACCTATAAGTGATCTCTGAACTTATTGCTTACCTTGTTAAACCTCAATCTTGGCTGCTAATTGATTCTCCTTAATCTAACTGATACTTCCGTGATTCTTTCCTATTAATTGATTTGTATTGATCGATTAATTGATTTTTGCATACCTTATTTGTGTGCCTTTGATTTGCCTTCCTTATTTGGTTTACTCTACTGTATGCTATATAAACCTTTCATTGTTCTGATTTTCAAACACACGCTGAGACACAAGCTCACTCTTACAAACCTACACTTACACACTTACACGCACTTGAGTTCTTTCTATCACTATGATTTGCTGCATTGTCTAGTTGGCTGAAAGCCAAGGCTAGACTCTTGGATTCAAATTGCCATCTCCTTCCTATTTACTCTCTCCCTAACTGGTATGCCTTAAATTATGTTATATTGTTCTATTCTGTATGCTATGTAGTCAGTTTATTATAGACCTCAACATGCTTCTGTTTGGATACTCGATTACTGACCATCTCTTTCTCAAATACTATGCCTTAGTTCTTATTATCTTGTTTTGTTCCATGTGAATTATATGCTTAGTTTATTTTAAACCTTGATATGCTTATGTTTGCAATATAGTTCCTGTTTATTTCTCTCTAAACTGGCATGCCTTAATTCCTGTTAACCTACTCTGTTCTGTGTGCTTACCTTAGCATGTTTTTGTTTGATCCATGGTTTATGTTTACCTCTTTTCAGACTAGTATGCTATAGTTCATGTTCTATGTGTTTGTTTGTTTAGATACTTCAACCTTGAGCATGTTTTTCTTAATACATGCCTATATGATTCCACTTAATGATAATTAATCTTCAGTAATGTGAAACCTTGTTTGATTCAGTTGTATGTTCCCTATTTTGAACATGTTTAGATATTGCAAGCATGTGTGGTCAGTTCTCTCTGTTAATTCTTGCTCATGTTACTATTTTAAGTACAAGGTCTGAGTATTTAGTTTGAATAAACACCAATTTGCTTGAACCTGGTGTTAAAATTGGATTCTGTCTGCACTGGTTGCACCATGTAGTTTGAATTTGTTTGCTCCTAAAAAATAAAATTATTTTCTAAAATTGTCCCCCTACCCCTTATATACTATTTTCAAATTTCTACTCTTAGTTATGTAGGTTCTTACCACCCCCAATGTGAGCACTACCTAGGGTCCTTGAGACTCCTCCAAACTCTGACACATTGGGGCTGGTCTTCCAATCTTTTACAAACTGTTATTCTGAGTAAGGTTCTGGTGTGAGCAGTGCTCGGGGTCCCTGAGTTCCTTGGGAACTTTGACACACCAGAAGCCTAATTTTGTGTATCATGGATGGACCACCTGTATACTTCAGACTTGCTTTGCTTGAAGGTCTGGTCCTGCTCAGGCTCCCTATAGTGTAATGTTATTTACTATGTAATTTGTTCATTATTGGGCTGTAATAATGTAATAATATCTGTTATGAACAGATCTGGGTTATTAGTAAAAAGCTAGGGGGAGGGGTTTCTATATATTTTTGTTCAAGATCAGGTAGAATCATGCCTATAGGTCCATTGTGTTGATTCCTTATGTGCATGCTACTGTTTGTTTAGAGATCTTGCCCATAGGATTTCCTTCTGACTGTTTATGATTCTGAATTTTCATATTTTTGGCATATTAGAGACACTGTCTATAGGTCCTTTATATTTCTGCATTAGAATCCATGTTCATAAGATCAACACATATTTCCAATCTCAATGTGCATTAGTGATCATGTATTTGTTTGAGCTAGTAAAATTTCCTGGCAATTTGCTTTAAAAAAGCCGCTCCAACATGATTAATAGATACCATGCCTATAGGAAATAAAAATCAGTTTCAACTTAGATACCATGTCTATAGGAATAAAAGGAATCAGTTTCAAAACCTAGAAATCATGTCTATGGGGTTTAAACTAATAGATATCATGACTATAGGGTAAATCAGTTGTAAGTTTAGAAACCATGCTTGTAATCAGTTTCAACACTTAGAAATCATGCCTATGGGATTTAACTAGTTATGCAAAAGTAGAAAGCATGCCTATAGGATCTAAAGAGATAAAAACTTGTCTGTTAATATCAGTAACTTGTTATTTTAGGTCTAAAATTAACAGTTGTAGATACCATGCCTATAGAATTATGTTTTGGTTATCACTTAGGCAAACCTATAGGTTTATTAAGAATTCTAGGCCTAAAACTGTGATCTCTTGCTGCTTGAAATTTGCCCAGATTTAGAACTTAATCAAAATCAGTAGGCAAATTGATAGGTCCCGATGCTCGCCTTAAACAAAATGCTTCTCTACATTCTCTTGTTGCTCATCCAGATATCCTGCCTATACGATCCTAAATTAATGAAATTTGCTGATTAAACTGCGTGCATTTGTTGAATATTTGTGGAGGTTAACATGATCCTTTAGTTGTTCTTCTGTGACAGTCCTATTTGAATTTTGTTTGTCACCTAGCTTTTTCTCATTTTTAGCAACCTAGGTCAGTCTAGAACCACCTTAAATAGAGGTCCTAAACAACTACAGGACCATAGGAAAGGGATGGGTAGTGCACGCATAAGGCACGAGTTAGAAGCTACTAGAACGAATAAGTAACAACTGAAAGATAGTAATTGGGTAGTAAAGGAGATGATGACCTGCGCGCTAATACTATGTGTAGCACCCCATCTGGGGAAAGTTACCAAGTATTGCATGGAAATGATCCTATAGGCTTAAAAACTTAGGACCCCTTTAATTTCTGTTTTAAAATAATAGTTGTTTAAATTGCTTTATTTTCCTTTAAATACTAATTCGCTTAATTAAGTTTGGCCGGGACCCACCGTTGCGGACCTCGAGGGGTGCCTAACACCTTCCCTCAAGGTAATTTCGAGCCCTTATCCGATCTCCTGTGATGCAAACTAGTTTCATGAGTTAATTACTCTAGGTTCTCTAACGCACCTTAATCCGTCAGGTGGCGACTCTTCAAATCTCATATTCCATCCCAAAAGGAAGGGAGTTGTCTCAGAAATGTCGAAACCCAATTTCGCACGAGAAAAATAGGGCACGACAGCAAGGCGACTCTGCTGGGGATAACCCCTTCTCTTAGCATAACGAATTTGATTTTTGTGAATTAGTCTTTAAGCATACTTTATTCTGTTAATACTTGCACACACTTTCCCTTTACCACTTTATGTGAATTTATTTTCCTATTTTTTTTTTTATTTTTTTTTTTAAGCCTTTACGATTTCTTTTTCTTGTTTTATTACTCTTTATTACGGAAACTGACTTGTATCTTTGTTTTCTTCCTTTTAAACTCCTTTTCAATTATTAAATACCGCATTATTTATTATTATTATTATTATTATTATTATTATTAACGTACAAATACGTGACAACGTGCTATTTCTGTTGCATAAATCATGCTCAACATCATATTCTGCCCGTGCATAATCAATACCATAGCAACGCTTGATGAGTGTTTGTGCTCTTCCTATGTATCATCCCTTTGAATTCGGAAAGGCTTATTTGCGGTAAAACTAGTCGATCAGCGGTGCAGTCAACGGTTCTGTGTCTTTCCCCCTCAAGTTGTCCGCTTGAGCGTACTAGTCTAGACCTCTATAGAAACCTTACTCTGATTTATTGTACATGCATCATGGTCAAACCTATCCAGGGTTAATAAGTTGTCCACCTAATAGCCCTTTAGGAAAATCCTTGTCCAAAAGTCCACCGGGGTTTCCATAATCCCAACGAACTCAACCACGATCTGTGCATTAATTTGGAGGAATAAATTCCAATATGCTAATCACTGATGTATAAGTAGTCGAATCTGGAGGGGGAAAGGGTCTAACCTTATTTGTTTTGCAGAAAATGAGGCACGAAGTCCCCAGGTTCGGCATGATCCAAAGAATACCACCATTGTTGCTGGATTGGTGGGAGAACCTTTCGCCAAGCGACAAAGACCATGTGAAAAGGGTCCTAGGAAACTTACCCTCTTTATTGGACATCCAACCAAACAATATGTTGATCGAAGCGGCCACTATGTTCTGGGACGGAGAAAGGTTCGTGTTTCATTTTGGAAACATAGAAATGACCCCTCTCTTGGAGAAGATAGGGGGATTCGCTGGATTACCTTGGGACAGTTCGGGTTTATTGATACTGGAGAATCGTACCACTAGGGGGTTTCTGAAAATGATGGGTTTATAAAGGAACAACGATTTGGAGTGCCTAAAGAAGTTCTACATACCCTTTGACTACCTCTATGAACGATATAGTCATAGCAAATCCTATCGTACCTTTCATGATGAATTTTCCATCACCTCCCTCTGTTGGAATCACCGTAGGGTTTTTGTGTTTGTCGCATGCTTCCTGGGTATGATAGTATTTCCAAGCAAAGGAGTCACGATTCACGCCAGACTGTCCATGGTAACTAAAACTCTAATGGAAGTAATCGAGGGGAAAACATATACTATCGTCCCTATGATTATAGCAGACATATACCGGGCCTTGGGTCGCTTCCAGAAGGGGTTCAAACACTTCGAGGGTTGTAATCTGTTGCTACAAGTTTGGTTGTTAGAACACCTCCAGAGAGGTCGATACCGCCAAGAGTTGGCACGAAGACCGTGGGAATGATCACATAGCCTTTCATCACCCTAAGAGAATGAACTTCATCCCAGATAGGTTTGCTCAACCAGAGAATGCTATAGAGTGGCTGCAGTTTTTCGACAATTTGACTGAGGACCAGGTTCAATGGATGTTCGAATGGTTCCTGAACAGTGATTTCATCATCAGATCTATGGATGCTCCGCACTTGGTGTTGATCGGATTAAGGGAAATATACCCTTATGTTCCCATCAGGGTTATGAGACAGGCAGGCAGGAAGCAAGTCATACTGCAAGTTTCTAAAATGAGTCATTATAGGGAAGATTTTCAGGATGACGACATCCCGTACAAATGTGAAAGCTCAGCATATGTGGCACCTAAAGATAATTGTAGAAAGGGACACCATCGAGCCATACAGGTATCACGTAGGGCATGTACGCTTTTACCAATCATGGTTGGAAGACAGCATAGCAGGGAGAGTTGAGCTGGAATCAGTCAGGGAAACAGGGTCATAGACGAAGTTGCTGAAGCCCAAGTGAAATACAATAAGCTGCGCAAAAAGGTTCATGAGTCCGAGGCCTAGAATCTGGAGCAACACAAGATTGATATGGAACTGATTAATGAATGGAGGCAAATAGCTATCAAGTCTAATGAAAGGCTAGAATATCTGGAGAAGGGTCTGATGGAGCTGGAGGAGAAGACAAGGAAGAGAGTCGTCGACTGCCAGAATGCTGAGGGAAGCGAAGGAGGACATCTAGCAAGAGCATACCTGTTGTTGGGAATGCACGACCTGGGGAACCTGATCAGTGAAGCCAAGAAGATCAAGCCCGGGGAAGGTCCTTCTGGGACCAAGTAGATTAGGTTTATCTATGTTTTCAAATGTAGTAAGGCCAAGTGCCATTAATGACTTATCTTGTTTAGTGTCGTTTTAGATTCATCTACTTTTACATTAATGAAATGAGGCAATTATTGGCACTAAAGTTCTCCAAATCAACTTGTCGCTAGGCCTACCTCGGGCACAACGAGGCTCCCAAATTAGGACGCGAATTTACATTCCCGCACCATGTGTTTAGATATCGCAAATACTCTTTTTGGAACCCTTACTAACTTGGTTACCTTTTGTTTTCCTTTTCTTTTTGATTATTCCCATTCCCCAAGGTTGGTTCATGCATACTCACATCATCAGCTTATCATACCAGATTCAGAGGCCATCCACCTCCTCCTCCTCCAAGTGTACCAAAAGGAAAAGGGAAAGATAAAATGGATGATATGAACGACAACAGTGCACATGTTGAGAATGTGGAAACTTCCGATGGTCAGGGCACTCAGCTCCCAAATGATTTGGTTTTACGGACTTGAGCAGAAGATACTTGAACTACAGGGTGAGCTTGAGTAGGTATGAAACTTGGCGAATCTCTCCCTCACATTAAATGTCCCAGACACCCAGAACCCTGCACCACCTCAGAATACACCCAACAAACGCCCGCAGAATCCTCCCGCACCTCACCAGTATACAACCCCTCCTTAAAATCAGCATCTCTCTACTCAATACCCACAAACCACCTATCACACTCCTCAGAACACACCGCAACCTATTCCCGAACCCCAAAACTCCACCAATGATCACCACTACACCCAAACTCTTGGCATTCACCAGAACAACCCTATATATGTAGAAACCTTACCTCGCTCTACTCAACCAATCTCATATACACCAGAATCTGCCGAGAAGGACCTGCTCATTAAGAACATGGTAGAGGAGCTCAAGAAACTCACAAGCCGAGTTCAGGGTGTTGAAGGAGGCAAAGGAATCGAAGGTTTGAATTATGAGGATTTGTGCATTCAGACAGATGTGGAACTGCCGGAGGGTTACAAACCTCCTAAGTTCGAAATGTTGGATGGAACGGGTAACCCAAAGGTACATTTGAGAACCTACTGTGACAAGCTCGTCGGGGTTGGAAAGGACGAAAGGATTTGCATGAAGCTATTCATGAGAAGCCTCACTGGAGACGCTTATCTTGGTACATAAATCAAAATCCCAAGAAATGGGCTAATTGGGTAAGCATGGCATCGAATTTCATGGATAGATTCAGATTGAACACGAAAAATGCACCAGAGGTCTTCTATATCCAAAATCTCAAGAAGAAGCCCACTGAGACTTTCCGCGAATATGCTACTCGATCGAGGTCAGAAGAAGGGAAGGTCAAGCCGGCATTAGATGAAGAGCAGATGAACAAGTTCTTTGTCAGGGCTCAGGATCCACAATATTACGAAAGGTAATAGTAATCGAGAATCACAAGTTCTCTGATATCATCAAGCTCGGATAAAGGATCGAGGAATGTATCAAAACTGGAATCGTGACTAATTTTGAGGCACTGCAGGCCACGAATAAAGCACTACAATCAGGTGGCATATCAAAGAAGAAAGACGTGGGAACAGTAATGGTTGCCCAAGGCCCAAAAACTCCATTTGTATACCAAACACCTCCACCCACATACCAACCATCACCTCCCAGATATTCCCAACCTGCTACCGTGTACCATACCTATAATTCCCAACTATCATTTTACCAGTCACCTCCAACTCGTCCAAACTACCAAAAATCCAGGCCTAATTTTGACCGTAAGCCACCCAGACAATACACCGCCACTGCTAAACCCATCGACTAGTTGTACGAGAGATTGAAAGCTGATGGTTATGTCACCCTTATTCCCGCTGTGACAATGGAGAATTCATCTCAATGGGTCAATCCAAACAAGACCTGTGCGTACCATTCTGGTATGAAGGGAGACACTATTGACGAGTGTCATACCTTGAAAGACAAGATCCAAACACTGATTGATAATAAGGTCATACAGGCAAAGGAAACTGCACCTTATATCCGCAACAATCCCTCCCAGATCATAGGGGTGAAGGTGTCAATGTGATAGAAACTGATGAAGAATAGGATCCCGAGGGATCAATTGGACTTATTCGAGAAGGTGATGATCCAAAGAAACCTACAGTCATGCTCAATCCCATTGTGGTGCAGGTGAAGCCACCAGCTGAAGTAGAGGTAGCCACATTGGTTCCTTTTGAAGTAGAAGTAACCCCACGTGCAGCCATTTAAGGTGGAGGTAGCCACACCTTTCATCATAACGGTGGCATCCACACCACCCTTTAAATTGCAATGATGTACCTTGGGATTTTGTGGCCGAGGCTAGAAGAAAAGGAAGGTCGAACATGGCAGAATCTGGTGTTGGACAAGGAATGACTAGAATAGAAAGGGTTTATACACCTAAACATTTGGGAGAATCCAGTAAGCAACCTTCTAGTAAACCGCCCGTTATTGAAACTGGTCCAGATGACCTTTGGAAGAAGGTGCAGTCAAGGAAGTACTTTGTCGTCGATCATCTGAACAAGACTCCCGCCCAAATATCTATCCTGTTATTGCTACAAAATTCTGAGGCACACAGGAATGCTCTGATGAAGGTATTGAATGAAGCACATGTTCCAAACAACATCACTAGCGGATAAATGGCCAATATGGTGGGGCAAGTGCTAGAAAGAACAAGATCACTTTCCATGAGGACGAGCTGCCACCTGAAGGGTTAAGTCACAACAGGGCACTGCATATCACAGTGCAATGTGAAGATAAGTTCATTTCCATAGTTTTGATAGATAGAGGATCCAGCCTCAATATTTGCCCATTGACAACACTGAAGAGGTTGGGCAAGGGCCTACATGAAATACGATAAGGATCTATGAATGTGAAAGCATTCAATGGGTAACAAAGAGCCATGATTGGAGAAACCAACCTATGCTTGCAAATGGGTCCTACCTGGTTCGATGTTGAATTCCAGGTACTATACATATCCGCCTCTTACAATCTGCTGTCGCATCTACTTTGCACCAAGCGGTAAAATTTGAATGGAACTATCAATAAGTGATCATCCATGGAGATGGAAGCAACCCCATTTACTCCAGTCAGACTGCTCCGGTGGTAGAAAACAGAAGGAAGTTAGGTGGAGAAACCTACCATCGCATCGAGCGTGTTAACGCGATTGATAAGGATAAATGGTGGAGTAGAAAAATAGAGAGCATACTGGCATGGGCAGGGTATGAACCTGGTAAGGGGCTTGGTATAAAGCTTCAAGGTATCTCCAAACCAGTACAGCTGAAGTGCCATGGCACAACCTTCGGGATCGGATATCAGTATACCTGGCAGGAAAATTGGAATTGATCGCCACCATTGTGTGGTCCATACTATCCTCTTGAGAAACCTGTGCCGCACCTGAATCAGACCTTCCATTTGGCCGATACAATAGGGGCGTTAGAGGAAGAAGAAGCCTTGGCAACATTGAGGAATTTGTTCTTGGAAGACAATTATATGGATTGTTGTGTAATAGTTGAGGAGGAGGAGGAAGATAGCCTCACTATCCAGACAGTGGATAAGGGAGCATCTCTCAAGAACTGGACTGTTAAACCATCAAGGGCCCGACGAGTCTCGGGGTAGCAAGGTTGATAGCATTGTTTACTTTTGAAAATGATTTCCTCTTTGGCATTTTGTTTTATATAATATTTTTTAATGTTCAATTTCGAAAAAAAAAATTTGAAATCATTTTGTTTGACATTCTAAATGGCATGATGTTTTATTGTTACTATTTTTCCTTCATATCTTTATCCCTACAGCATTACTATTTCTTACCTTGATGAACCAACAACTGTGACATGTAATGAGACAATGCAACAGAAGGATAGTGACTCGGAAGAAACAGAAGAATAAGATGTGATACCGGAAGAGATCATCAGAGAAGTTGAGAACTTTGAGAAACCATTTTCCTTATTAGGATACCGTACCACAGTCCACACATCAACCAGGGTAACTCCCTATCTTCTGGTTTATGGTACCGAAGTTGTCATTCCCACCGTGGTAGAAATTCCTTCTTTAAGAATCATACAAAAAGCTGAACTTGGCAATGCAGAATGGATAAGGAACCGCTATGAGCAATTAGCCCTCATAGACGGAAAGAGGATGAATGCAGTATGTCACGGCCAGCTTTATCAGAATAGAATGTCCAGAGCCTTCAACAAAAGAGTCGAGCCAAGATAGTTCACACCGGGGCAGCTGGTGCTGAAAAAGATCTTTCCACATCAAGACGAGGCCAAAGAGAAAATATCTCCCAACTGGCAAGGTCCTTACATAGTTCACAGAGTATTAACGGGAGGAGCACTCATACTCGCAGAGATGGACGGGGAAATCTGGCCAAAGCCTATCAATTCAGATGCAGTCAAAAGATACTATGTGTAAAACATTTATGCTTCTTCATATGATGTAAATTGAACTACGCTCGACCTGATTCTCTTTTAAGAGGATATACGTAGGCAGCCATGTGGGTTCAGTCACAATTCAATAAAATTTTCTATTTCCCCAACAATCAGAAACTGGGGTAGAATTTTGAAGAGGACCCTCAAAATTCTAAAGCAAGTTCAGCCAACTGCAGCGTATGGAGCAGCCAGAAAGGTCATCTAGTTAACTAGGGTAGAATTTTGAGGAGGGCCCTCAAAATTCTATGGCTGAAGAAGTCGCAATGTCTCTGATTATGTCACAGTTACTGGTTCATCTAACTAATTTCTAAACTATATACTGCTATGTCTTTTGAAAATTATTCACGCATACTTTTGAAAAAGGAAACTTTGCTTTAGCAAATGCTACCCTAATAGTTTGGACAGAATCTTCAGACAGAACGGAGCAAGTCAAGCAGACGAAGGCACAAACCAACCTTCCCCCGCAAAACTCACAATTTTTTCTTTGGATGCATGAATATATCATCATGACAAATATCACTACAACAACACAATCACTATGCACGAAACACATTGTCAGCTAATAATACTGCACTCTTACTCTTCTCTTTGCATGGGACTAAGCATTGTCCCAAACTTTGCATGAGACTAAGCCCCCCCCCCCCCCCCCTCTTCACTTGCATAAGGCTAAGCACAGCCTTCAATTTTCATGGGACTAAGCCATGTCCGGAACCTTGCATAAGGCTAAGCCTTCCTATTGCATGAGACTAAGCCCTGCCTCCTCAATTGCATAAGGCTAAGCACTGCCTTCCCATTGCATGAGACTAAGCATTGTCTCAAAGCTTGCATGAGGCTAAGTCCTGCCTCCTTAATTTCATAAGGCTAAGTTGTGCCTTCTCCTTGCATGGGACTAAGCATTGTCCCGAATATTGCATGAGGCTAAGCCATGCCTCCCATTTACATAAGGCTAAGCTTTGCCTTCCATTTGCATGGGACTAAGCACTATCCCGAATCCCGCACGAGACTAAACATTGTCTCTCTTGCATTATTCTTTTCTCTCGGGCTAAGCTCCTCCCTCAACTTCATACAAGACTAAGCCTTGTCTTGTTTCTTCTAGCATCATGTATTTGCACCTCATGGGCTGAAATATCGCCAACTTGTCTGAAGGTGCCATAGTAGCCGGAAGATACCATGCAATGGCCCAAGGATCTCTCAAACTTGCATATAATTATTCAAAGGTGTCATGATTCAGAGGCACCATTTTCATGGCCCGAGAATATCATTTCATGGCCTGCAAATCCTTAACTGCACAGTTCATGGACCGGGACGTCATGGTCTAAGGACGTCATGCTCAACCGTCCAAGGATAATTTTCATGGTTTGAAGGGAATTTGCATCATGTCTAAATTCACGCAAATTTATATGTATATGCTTGCAGTACATCTTCTGATTTGCAGGTGACCCGGTGAGTAACCATTATCCCAACAAGAGCAATCCCGCTCCAGTTCCTTCATACAATTTCAAACCTGATCACTCACCATAATTGTTTCACCTACTCGAAACCTTGTATCCATCATTGTGACAACTTCATCGGTTTATTCCGCTGATGAATCCAGAACTACACACGGCCTGATTCCTGTAAAATCAGGGATATGTAAGCAGCTCAAAAACCGGAGTGTGGCCTATATCTCTCATATTACCCTATCCGGTCAAAATTGGCCATCATATCTTTACCCAACAACTCTTTCATCCTTCCCGGGTAAAGAGGGGAAGTTGTTAATACCCAATTTTTCCCTATTTTATTTTCAAAATAATGCATAAGCATCAACTAATATTTTTTCATAATTTTCTGTAATATCAAAGGATTTTTATTTAATTTATTCCATCATTTAATTATCTAAATAATTACTAATTGCATCACAAATGACTTTATAATAATTTTATTGCTATTCTATCATTTTATATATATATATATATATATATATATA
>MDKI01283270.1:0-74415 GCA_005239505.1 Nicotiana paniculata
CTCTTCTTCTAGCTCTTAAAGAGTTGAGAAGAAGGCAAGCCTCGCGCCGTCGCTCGCTCGCTCTCTCGTTTGGCTCGGCTTCGGATTCAGATTCAGATTCAGATTCGGATTTGGATTTGGTCAAAGATCGATTGATTGATTAATCTTTTTGGACAAAATTCTTTTCAAATTATTTAATTAATTAATTTAATTAATCAATGGAAAATTTTCAAATCCGGAATGACCTGCGACCCGGTCTGGTTCGACCCGATTTTTTTTCCGGATTATTTTAAATCCGTTTTTAAATTTCCCGTAATATTCATACTTGTTCAAAACAACTATGGCTGTTCTGAAAGGATTCACACATGTTCCAACAACTATGACTGTTCTGAAAGGTTGCAAAACCTTTTCAAAAACAGTACTAAATTGGCTATAAATATACCTTGAATCCCAGAATTTTTACTTACTAAATTTTCTGATCTTCTGCAAAAAATATTCCAGTGTGTTTTACAGCCTTCGAGTGGTTCGTTGATCACCGACGTTTTTGGTACCAACACTCCGGTGAGTTAAATCGTTCTATCCTGGGAGGATATATTCCAACACCTCGGGTACTTGAGGGGAATAATTTTCTTAAAGACACACTGTGTATTCTGTGGGCTCGGTTTATTCTTATATTATTTTTCATAGAAAAAACTAAGGACGTCTGGACTAGCGCGCCCGCGCTCAGCACGCACTAGTCAAGTTTCTCACTGTTCCTAGTATACCACTAGCACGGTTGCGCTAATCCCGCGCTAGAGCCCGCGCTAGTGAGGTTTCTTACTGTTTATGTATTTTTCAGAAATTATTATTGTTTTATTTTATAGCAATACAGAGTAGTAACAATTCTGAATACATTATAGCGAGAAAAATTAAATGAATGTAGTTTCATATCATTTTTTACAAGAAATAACAACACTAACGGGTGAATCTTCTAAAATGATTATGTTCTAATACACAGACGCTTAAGTACTATCAATTTTTATTTTCCTTCTCTAAAAATTAAAATAGCCACTGCAATCGAAAGTGGAGTTGGATAATTGAGGAAGTTATTCATCCCATAGATGACGTTCTTAAATCTTAATTAATGTGTCGTTAATCGAAGTAAGCAAATGTGTAATCAAAAGAGAGTTTAATTAGTATCTGGATACTTAACTGTAACTGATAAAAGAGAAATTGTGCATGAGAGAAAGACAATATTACAATCAACTTGAAATGTTAGCAAAGAAGCTTTTTGTTATATTTAATTTCCTTATGCATCCCCTTTTACAAAAACAAAACAAAATCAATAAAGGCATATGAGAGTGTAAATATATGAGTTCATCACTGTGATGCATTGTATTTGACATGCATACATGACATACATGCATATGAGATGCATTTCCTCATGGTACACGATTTTGTGACATACATGCATATGAGATGCATTTCCTCATGGTACACGATTTTGTGACATTCATGATTTCACACGCATATTGACATGTAGGCATAGAGATGTACTTTCCTCATGCTATCTGAGAATGAAATATCTTATCAGTCGTTGAAAGTTTTTAGGAAAAAGTACAGTTTTCTGATTTACTCATATTTTGGTGATTTCGGTGAAAGATTTGGGTTTTACTGTTATACCTGAAAAGCCTGCCTATTTTACCGTAACTGTGAACGCAAAGCATATATCTTTGAGTTATTACTTGTGCTGCTTTTATTATATTGTTACAAGTTGTTCTTGGCTATTGGTGTTGGACTCTGACCGTTGTCCAAGATCTTCACTACTGAAACCTAAGGTTAGGTTTGTTGCTTATTAAATACATGGGGTCGGTTGTAACTACACTTCTACACCTTGTGTGCAGATTTTGGAGCTGATGTTGCTGCGAGTAGAGGGTGATGGCATTGAAGATGTACATGCATTCCGGTTATAGCTGCCTTTTGTTCTTGGTAGCTTTAGGTTTATTAACATGTTCATGTACATTTTGAAGAGATGATGTATTTATTTCATGCCAGATTTGTAATCTCTAAGCCTTCGATGCTCTTGGTTTGTATTACCAATCCTTAGGATTTTTGTACAAAAGTTCAGTTATTTCATCATTTATTTTTCTCAGTTAATCTCATTTGAATTGGATTGTTGCTATTTGGCTTACCTAGCGGGTCGGGTTAGGTTCCATCACGACTAGTTGGATTTTGGGTCATGACAAGTTGGTATCAGAGCTCTAGGTTCATAGGTTTTACGAGTCACGAACAAGTGTCTAGTAGAGTCTTGCAGATCGGTATGAAGATGTCCACATCTATCTTCGAGAGGCTACATGGCATTTAGGAAAAAAATGCATCTTTCTTTCCTTATCGTGTGGCATTGATTCAACTTGAAGCGTATATGTTTGAATTCCTCCCACTCACTCTTATGCACATGTGAGCGCTCGGTATCAGCTTTACATCGACGACTTGTGGATTCCATGGATGAGGTGCGAGATGTGTTTTTTGTGTCTTGGTGATGGGCCAGTCTGGAGGACTACTTAGTCTCGATAGTTTCTGTTGTGTGATCATGTGCTTTTGGACTTTTATGTCTAGTGGTGTCCCTATGAGTGGGACTGAGGGCTCGGTGAGTGGTTAGATGGGTATATGATGAGTAGGATGTGACTGCGGGATGTGTTCAAGTGGTTTGAATGTGACTAGAAGAGTTTGCTTGAGATGTGAAAAGAACTACTGGATGCTCTATTTGTGGATGTGCCGTACAATCTTGAGTATGATGGTTTTTGAGAGACTCTTTCGTGTTATTTTATTTGCGGAACGAAGTAGATTTTCATGTCTTGTTTGATGAGTTCAGACTTAGGAAGATTAAGTGATTGCGTAATAGTTGTGGCTGTGAAAGGGTATAAGGAGATGTCTATTTGAGGCTAAGCAGGTGGGTTATCACCTGCGGGGTGATCTACGAATGTGTGATCCTTATAATTTTGTGTGGAGGTTTTATTTTCTACCAATGGGTATAGGTGTTGCGATTTGTGTTTGGATTGGTTGAGAAAGTTTACCTGACCATCGCAAGGATGAAGTTGGGATCGACAAAGGTAATTCATGTGTTATTTGGATTTGGAGACTGGGTGTTCGCAGAAGCATATTGTTTCGGGGTTGTGGAGTGTGAAGATGTGACCAAAGTTAGCTAGATTGTAGTACATGCTACAGTTAGGTCATTGTGGACTTTTGGAGGGCCATTTATCCATTTGGGGATGACCGTAGTTGATTTGGGGGCCCATTGGTAGGCCAAATGAGGATGTGTATTCTATATCGGGTCGGATTTGTTGACTCAACACTGTTATTGCTTAAAGTTGTGTCATTTAGTTAATGTGAGCTTGTTCTTATTCTGATATGTTTTATGTGTTACTCTTCTATGCTACGAGGGGTTGTGATTTGTTGGTTATATGCATACCTGATGCGGTTCTATTTAGGCCTTGTAGCGTAATTCGATTGAATTGGTTATTGGGGTGTTGAATGGTTGATTGCGCCTTGGATAGTCTTTTCAGGATGTGGTATATTATATTATTCGATTCTCCATGGTTATGGTCATGCACTTCGTGTAATTGATGCCTAATTGCGTGTGGTTGTTGATTTTGAGCATTGTGGCTTGAGGTATTTCATATGGACCGGTGTTCGGATAGAGATCGCAGTGGAATTATGCTAGGATATGATCCTTTGTGCTTATTTCGTGTGTTATGTTTCCCCTTGTGTGGTGGATTTATAGCATTGCGCTTCGTGGTGGTATCTGTTGAGCTGGCAGGATAGTTTCTTCATCTCCATTCTCTTTCCATCATTGGGAATATTTGAGTTATTGTTCGTTGGTGCACAGATTGCATGGTATGTGGCTCTAAGTAGGATTTGTGTAACAGGTCGGCCGCGTAACTTGAACTGGATGAGGTGAGGTTATTGAGCCTGAAATGAGTGCCATTCGATTTGATTAAGGTATGTTTGCAAGAATTGTGTCACTAGTCGGTATAGATTTTGGCTATGGTTCTTATCGGGAAAGAGAGCTCCACGACTTGTTAATATGATAGGTGGTTATGTGTTTCTGTATGTTTCTTTCATCATTCGCAGTGTACGAAGGTTCAGAACAATAATTTTAGTTGATATGAGGTTCATTAGCGGTGTCGAGTTGGTTATCGAGCAACTATTGCGGTCGAAAGTTATTGCTACAAGTATTTGAGTTATGTGGTATATCATGTGATTATGTCTTGAGATATGGTTATGGATTGATATAGCTTGTTCGGAATTATACGGTGCACAGATCCAAGAATCAGGTCATATACTGAGTTCCGGATGTTGGGGATTTGTGTTTTAAGGTTTATGGACTAAGGTTGACGTAAGAATCCTCTGTTAGGGGGTGTTGTCAGGATTGTATAGATTGGGGTAATGTGGCTTTGGAATGACTCTTGGCACGTTCGAGGACGAACTTATATGTAAATGGGGGAGAATGTAACGACCCGATCGGTCATTTTGAGCTTTAGCGTTCCATTTGATGGTTTGAGACTTTGAGTAGCTTCATATTATTTATTATGACTTGCGTGTATGGTTGGTTTCAATTTTCGAGCGGTTAAGGATTGATTTGAAAGAATAATTCTCGATTTAGAAGCTTTAAGTTTAAAATGTTGACCAAGGTTTGACTTTTGGGTAAACGTACTTGGAATCGAGTTTTAATTATTCCAATAGGTTTCTATGATGATTTTTGATTAGTCCCAATAGAGGTAAGTAACTTGCCTAACTTTGTGTGGGGAAAACTACCCCTTAGGATTTGGGTTAATTGTACTATTTGTGTTATGTGAAAAGCCGTGTACGCAAGATGACGAGTGGGTACACAGGATATATGTGGTATTTGACCGATTTAGATTATCTAGACTTTCTCCATGCCTTTAATTGAATTGTCATAACATGTTATATCTCTTATTGTTAATATACTCTTACATGCTCTATTTGATGTTATTAGCACTCTTTCTACCTCTTATTTATTATTTTGCCCTTATATGCTTTAGCTGTTATTGCATTCCTTAGTGTCTTGTTACATATTAATTGTTGAATCACTTTTAATTAAAGTTATTATTTCGTGGAATATTATCTTGTTGAGTTATCGGTGTTGAAGTTGTAATAACCGTTATCACATTAGGCGGAGTTGTTAATTGTTGAGATACCTTTCCTTGTTGATCATTCCTATTTATTTTGTAATTATTGAAATTCTTGTACACATTGTGGTTGGGACATGAGCTATTTATTGTGGAAATATTGAATTGTTCGTCCCTTCCATGACTTCGTGCTTATTTCCTACATTCCCTAACTGTTTTACTTGCACACCTTAAATGTCACGTGCTTTATTTGTCCAGTTGTGTTTTTATAATATTTTTTGTATTCCTTTAATTATTACGTGGTTCCTTTATTACCTTGCACTCATACCCTTTGATTGTAGAAATTCTTATAAATTGAGTTATTGGATTGCTTATGTTTATTGAAATTATTTATGGATCGGGTGCACGCCGCAATAATTGTGATATGGGAAAATAAGGAGGATTATGATATTGATTAATGATGATATGGAGGGATCGGGTTGCGCACCGCAACGGTTTGTGTACGTAATATTCGATATTGATAAATGATGATATGGTGGAATAAGGGAGGAATATGATATTGATTATGATGATATGGTGGAATAAGGGAAGAATATGATATTGATTATGATGATATGGTTCGATCGGGTTGCGCGCCAAGGATTGTATACGTGATACTTGATATTGATAAATGATGTTATGGCGAAACAAATAAGGATTGTGTGTGTACGGTGGGATAGAGTTGCGCGCCACAACGGATCGTGTGTGTTGTACTTATTTGTTGTTGTTGTGTTAGTTTTCAGCATTTTTATATAAAATTACGAGGTTTGTTATTCTAGGCTTTCTGATAGTGAGATTGAGTTTGTTTTCATAAATCTACTATTTTACTTTCATTTTCTGTTTTCTTTCCCTGTTATTATTATTTAATTGCGTAGAGTCACTATATCATATTCTATTGAGTTATTGGTAACATAATAGTTTAAATAAAAGAATTATTAACATACTTTATTCTATGTGCCTCTTAAGATAGAACCGTTATCTCACTCGGTGCCTTATTATTCTAAATGGTTATCGCACTTTCACTATAATTGAATTCTCAAATTATACTCATCACATTGTTAGATGTTTACCTTACTTTTAAAATTGCTATCATATTTTTCCTTAACAAATTCTATATTTAATTCATTAATTTAACTTATTTTTCTTTTGTTTAAAAATAATACTTTTACTCAATTTTATCGATTTATAAACTAAACCCATCTTACACTCTGTTTTCATACGAATTGTATATTATTTTACTTTACTAGATTTCTAAAATAAACTCATTATTTTATTTGACAAGATTGTTATTATGTTTTATAGTGTTTAAATATATCTTTCGTTCATCTAAATTAATATTTATCACGATTACAAAGTATATGGTAGCCCATGGGCTTTGCAGTGCGAATGTGATTGTTATTTGTGGGCACGAGGCGTCATATGTGTAAGACTTGAAAATTGTGATTCATGACTTGTGGTTTATGAAGTGTGGTGCCTCGGGATAACCCTTGTTGTAAGTCCATGTGTTGGGAGCGACTTGATTATTCGAGTTGTCATCCGTTTTTCCTTATTTAAGTTCTTTCACATCTCATCAATGTTCAGATTATGTTGTTTCTTTATTACTCCTTTACTACTTGCTGCCATTTATGTTTTTATTACTTCATTGTGGGTTGTAAATCAATAATTTTTCCGTCGTTGGTCTTACATTGATGTTCTTTCCATTGTTAGTTTATGTATATCTTGAACAAGTTTCTATGTCTAGTAAGTGTCTTGACCTGGCCTCGTCACTACTCTATCGAAGTTATGCTTGATACTTACTTGGTACTGTTGTGGTATACTCATGCTACACTTTTGCATATTTTTGTGCAGATCCAGGTATTCTGATTGTGTTGTTGAGAATTGTGTTTGCGCGGCGGGAGACTTCAAGGTATACCTGTTTGATGTTTGCAGGCCTCGAAGTCTCCATCTTACTTCATTATGCTACTGTTGAATTATAATCAAAACGGTTTGTGTTTAAAAATTCTAGTGTGTTTTAGTAATGCTTATGACTCCGTACTACTGTTTTTGGAAATGTATAACTATCGTCCACTTGAGGCTATGTATGTCATTTAATGATTTATGATAAATAATTAAATAGTTCAGCTATTATTAAATTAGCATGTGTTAGGCTTACATATGCTTAGAGACTAGGTGCCATCATGACATCCTAAGGTGAAAAATTAGGGTCATGGCATTTTCTCTTGCTCTGCTTTATAATCCATTGTAAGTGTTGGTCCCAACAGGTAGTGGAAAGATAATGGATCTGCATCCAGGTCATAATTTTATTCCACAGTTCAACAATGAAAGCAAAAGTAACAAATAAGTATTGCCTCGACTCGTCCTGATCTTGGCATAGCACACATTTATGATTGTCAATTATTCCTAGTTGGCCAACCTATCATTTGTCAACAGTCTGCCATGCAGCCATAGCCACAAAGTAAAGATGGACTTTGGCCTGACAATGTTCTGGAAAATCATACATTTCCAATTTTGTTTGGTCATATCTCCTAGTAACTTCAGATATATTTGTCAGATGAGGCTCTTTCCTATATGAAAATTGCAGTGTATCTGTAGCAGTGTATCTTTAGCTCCAATTATTTGTCTCAGCAACCAAAGCTTGCTGAGATATACGCATGTGTTGAATCTGTTGATGCTTGATATAGTAGGCATTAATCCACCTAATCCATAACTAGTCATGCATATGATCTAAGTTCTAACAGGCTTTTGGAATATCAAATTAGTTCCTCAGAGGCAAGTTGATTATATTGAGTCCACCAGTAGACTTGGGTACACCTGATCGTATTCCAGGATATGAGAGACTTCTTGGTGATGGTATTAGTCCCATACCATATGTAGATTTTGAATAGAGGTTCTATTACTTTCAGCACTTTAGCAGGCAGGATAAACAACTGAGCCTAGTAGGCCTATATACCAAAGACTACAGATTGCACCAGTCATACTCTCCTGGCATATGATAACTTCTTAGCAGTCCAGAAAGAGATTCTAGTTGTGATGCTCTTTGTCAGAGATTGCCATTGTATAAAATATATCTTTTTGGTGGATAAGTGGATACCTAGGAATTTTAAGGGTAAGTCTCCACTTACAAATCCTTGGTGTTGCAGGATTCTATCCTTCTCACTTTGAGTCATACCACCAAAGTATACTGAACTTTTCCTAGGTTTGCCTGCAATCCTGATGCTTGAGAGAATTGAATAAAGCATTTATGTACTACAACCACAAAAGTTAAGTTACCCTTGGCAAATAGAAGGAGGTCATAAGCAAAACTAACATGTTAGATCCCAAGTCTGTCACACCTAGGGTGATAGTGAAACTCTAGCCCATTCTTCAGACCATGCAGAGTTCTACTCAGACAATCTATGACCATTGCAAAGTGAAAAGGGGAAATAAGGTCCCCTTATTGAAGGTCTTTAGCAGCATTGAAAGGTTTTGTGGTCTCACCATTTTACCAGTATGGTGTATTTGACAGTTTTGACATACTCCATGATCCATTTAATGAATCTGTTAGGAAAATATAGCTCCCCCTTTACTTGTTGCAAGAATACCATTCCACTGAAACATATGATTTTTGAAGATCAATTTTTATCATGCATATGAGAGATACCTGAGATCTTGTGTATGATTTGACAAATTCATGAGCTAAAATTATGTTATCAGCAATCTTTGTACCAGGAATGAATCCTTCTTGAGCCGTACATATGATAGATGCCATGACTTTCCATTTTCTAGAGGCCAGAACCTTGGATACCATCTTATACAAGATTGAACAACATGCTATTGGCATGTAATATTTGATTGCGCTAGGCTTGCTCACCTTAGGCACCAATGTAACAATAGTGCAATCGATGGCCTTGTAGAGTTTACCTGTGACAAAAGATTCTTTTACAACTTATATGACCTCCACATTGATAATATTCCAGGACTTCTTAATGAAAACAATATTGAAACCATTAATTCATGGGGCTTTGTCATCACCAATTGCCTTTAGACTCTCAAGGATCTCCTGGTTTGTTACTTCTGCACACAAGTCCACTTTTTGTTGGTGGGACAATATATGACCATTCTTCATATATGTTCTATTGATAGAAGGTAAATGGGTTGCAACTGTTCCCATAAGGCTACTGTAGAAATCTATATATCTCCATTTTTATGCATTCAAAGTCAGTTAACTTATCTCATGAAGAGCTGTGATCTTTGTGATTTATTTTCTTTGAACCTTATGTTTCATTACTGCTGTAAAGTACTTAGTATTAGATTCACTCAGCTTTATCCGCTTTGCTCTTGCTTTCTGCTGAAGTACACTTTCCTCAATTAAAAACCATTTCTCCAGATTGTGCAACACTTCTTTCTCCACATCAAGAAATGTGTCATCGTATCCTTGTGAGAGTTGTTCTTGTATTGTACTGAATTTATGTCTTACTTTCTCAATTTTCTGTACTACACCTCTAAACTCCATACAGTTCAAATGTTTCAAATCAAGTTTCAATGCCCAATCTTGCCCAAACATTTTTCAAACTATGCTGTTGGAACTCCATACCTTAGTTACAATTGGAATGAAAGATTCATGTTCTGCCCATATATTGAAGAATCGAAAGGGGACTTTACCTTTCCATGTGTAGGATGATAGAGTTAAGATCATAGGAGCATGATCAGAAATTTGAGGCAATCCATAATTAGTTTCCATATGGCCCAGGTCATTATCCACTCAAAATTTCCAAAGACTCTATCTGGCCCATGTTGTTTGTGTGCCTATTTGTGAGTTTTTTTTCCTCAATATTTTATATTCTCTTTTATATAGTGGATTTCTCATCTCTGCCTATAAATGTAGGTCAATTGATCTAACCACGTTAAATTTTGTCTCTCTCGATATATTTTTCTTTTGCTGTCTGATTTATCGTCGTTGAAAGTATGCGTTATTAGCTTCCACATGACACCTGATTATTTTGATCCTAACATATTTTGCAGCCATTATACTACTCATCTTTTAGAGTTTTTTTTGTCACGACCCAATTTTATTTTTGGCCGTGATGGCACCCAGCGCCGTCGCCAGGCAAGCCAACAGTGAGTAAACTATGTGATTTCTCTTTTTAACGATTTTTCCAAGTAATCAAACTTTCTTTAAATTTTAAAAAGGTTCAAGAAGTAATGAATTTAAAGAAATAAGTAACATGAAAGCTAATAAGTGCAATCATGATCAACGATATAAACCAAAACCAAGAGTCTACTAGTGTGTGTTCCAAGGCCCGGTGTCACAAGGGTATGAGATACTAGTAAAATATACAAAAGATTTACTACTCTACTGTCTGGAATAAAATAGACAAAACAAAACAACAGGAAGACTTCGGCTGCTGCAGAACGACTCGGAAGGGCAGCTCACTGTGTAGTCTCGAACTAGAAGTCAAGCGTGCGCACCAGACATATATCCTGCCTCAGATCCTGCACATCAAGTGCAAAATTATAGCGTGAGTACATAAACAACATGCACCCAGTAAGTATCTAGTCTAACCTCGAAGAAGCAGTAATGATGTGTCTACTTCGACACTTACTATGGGACAAAAATGTAATAAAATGAAGTTCTAATTAAACATGATATATAAAATGATAATAGAACTCAGAGAAGGAAAATAAGTAAACAATCCTTTTATTTCAAGTCGGAACCAAGTCATTTCTCTCATCTAATCCTTTCACCCCTCAAGCCCATGAAACAATATTAAATAAAAAAAGGGTTCCCATATCTTTTCGCACGAATTACGCCGAGGACGTACGACCCGATCCAAATATACATATACATATATTTTGCACTGCCGAGGGTCGAATGTCCCGAACCATATATGCATCTATTAACCTGCCGAGGCGAAAGACCAGCTCCCATGAGAGTAGTGAAAATTTATCCCTCTCGCGAAATATACTTGCGAAGCGGTTGAACATAGATTTTCTCAAGTTATCATAATACCTCTCAATTGTTTTCAAAATAAGAAATTCAACTAGAAACTTTACAAATGTTGAAATCCTCAGCCTCAGCTTTATTCTAAGCAATTAGTAAGCATAAATAAGCAACAATATCAATAAAGCATGGTGTGAATCTAAATCTACCCGGACATAAGCATGAATAGTAGCTACACACGGACTCTCACCTCTTGCATACGTAGTCCCCACAAATATAAGCACATATTGATTAAGTTCACCTATGGGGTTAATTCCCTCTTACAAGGTTAGAAAAGAGACTTACCTCGTCTCAAGGCCTACTTCCCGGTCCAAGAATGTGCTCAAATCCTCAATTCGGTGCCAAATCAACCCAAAACTAATCAAATAGTATATAAACTAATCAATACATGCTCAAAAGTTCGCATTCCAACTATTAAAGAGGTTACCCAACAAATGTAAGATTCATAAAATTCACCCCCGGGCCCACGTGCCCGGATTCTAGAAATTTTCAAAGAGAGTTGTTACCCATAACCTCATGATCCAAAATATATTTTTTTTTGTCTAGATTCCATAATGAATTTCATGATTAAATCTCATTTTTATCAAAAATTTAGGTTTTCACCTAAACCCATGATTTACACTAATTTACATGTTATAATCTACCCATAAGTTATGTATTTGATTCGTATTTGGTAGGAATTACTTACCTCAAAGCTTTAGGTAAGAACTCCTCTCAAGAAGCTCCAAAATCACCCAAAGTGTGTGAGAAATGGGTTGAAAATGGCTTAAGTCCTGTATTAAATGAACCCCTTCTGCCCAGCGGTGCGGTGCCTTGGCTGCATTTACGGTATCGCACCTGCGGTGCTTAGTCCGCTTCTGCGGAGGCCTTCAACCCTAGGAGGGACACTTCTGTGGACGGGAACCCTCCCCTGCAGACCTGCTTCAGCGGCAAGCGCGCCATATCTGCGAGCTGGCCTGCACCTTCGTTACTCCTCCTCGCACCAGCGCTTCCGCGGGTGCGCACAAACTTTCGCATCTGCGGTCCCTGGCCAAATGCCCCAGAGCCGCTTCTGTGACAAAAATCTCGCACCTGCAGCTGGCCAAGTACAAGTGCTATTACACCAGCAGCTGGGAGCTTCAGTTGTTGCTCCCAAGTTCCAACTTGGTCCGAGCCTCGTCCAATTAATACCTGGAACCCCCGATGTCCCGCCTGAACATATCGACAAGTTTTAAATCATAACATGGGCTCACTCGATTGAATAAAAAATATGAAATTTAAGTTTTTCAATTTACTCCCAAAGCGCCGAAACGTACTTAAACTACTCGGATTGACACCAAATTTTGCGTGCAAATCTTAAATGACATTACATAACTATTCCTGGTCTCAAAATTCCATTCGGACCTCGATATCACCAAAACCTAGTCTAAACCAAAATTTTAAAGAATTTCAAAAACCTTCAAAGAACCAACCTTCAATATTAGGTGCCGAAACGTTCCCGGATCATCCAAAACCCGACCTGAGCATACACCTAAGTCCAAAACCATCATACAAACCTATTAGAACCATCAAATCCCAAGTCCGAGGTCGTTTACTCAAAATATCGACCGAAGTTAAACTTAGCCTTTTAGGGCCAACTTAAGGAACCAAGTGTTCCGATTTCAACCCGAACCCTTCCAAATCTCGACCTAACCATCCCCGCAAGTCATAAAATAATAAAACTATATATGGGGAGTCTTATTTAGGGTAACGGGGTTCTAAAGAGCAAAATGACTGGTCGGGTCGTTACATTATTTATATCATGATATGTTATTTCCCCTATAAATTCATTTATGTTTTTAACTTGCATGTATAGCTAATCAAATTTAAAGTCAATTTTTTAAAAGAAAAAATTCAAATATTAAAGTTAATTAATGAAATTTTCTATAAGCTAACAAAAATAGAAATAAAAGAGAGAACCATTGCTTCTAATTAGAGTCTAATATGCAGTCGAAAGTGAAAGAGAGCACAAGATGAATTGCCAAGTAAATAGATCAGATTTGAACGTGGCTGTTGCTCACGAATGAATTATGTAAAATTAACCTAAATAATCGTTAATCCAATCGCTTAAACTAAAAACAGTCAGATGATGTATAATATGTGTAATTGTGTATAATCGCATACAATATCTATGTATGTTAGTTAGTAAAAATGAACACCGAATCTGTGCGGTTATCTATCTATTCTATACTATATTAAAAACACGAAGTCATTTAGTGAAATGTCATTCGTCTTTTTTATCCTTAAAAAGTAGAGTTCACATAGGACAAGTTGTAACTAAATTAATTTCTTAATATTTAAGACTTCAAACTTGACTAAAATTTTTAGTATTAAATATTTCCTATTTGAGCTATGTATGAAATCCTTATATTAGGAATTTAAAAATTAAAGTTGGATTTCACTTGTATAAAATCCTTACCTCATTTAATAGATTTCACTAAACATTTTACGTCTATAAACTTTTACCTCAATTAAATTGTGTAAGGTATTATTGGCCAACGTGAAAGTTATGCCTACCATATAGGACTTTGAAAGTTTTAAAATTTTAGTTATATGAAATATTATTTTTCCTGGATGTTCCAACACTATAATCTCACATAGATAAGAAAACTTTGGCCATCTCTTACCATATGAATGGTTTCGTTAGCTGACCTTTCTACACGCAACACTAAGATAATTTTTCTACGAGTAATTTTTTTCATAACATGAATTTTCTTCCGGAGAACAATTATATGTATTTCAATAACAAATTGATCGCTTGTAATTAATATTTGTATCTTTCCTAACATGAATTCTCTGCCACAAATTAATTTCATGTATTTCAACAATGGATCAAATTTATAATTTTATACTTCAAACAATGTATTTGAAAGAGTTTTTCTTTGTTGGAGAAAATATTTAAGCCGTTATTTTTTGTTTTCACAAGAAAGGCTGACTCGAACTGGTCTGGAATTTTTTGGTAAGTTTGAGGCTGTATTTGTTTTCACAAGTACTATCAGTGTTGTTTCCATTCTTCTAATTCTGATTTTTTTATCGTGTCATACTATGATACATCCACAAATGTCAAAATTACTCTAGCAGATATGCAGGAGGAAATTGCATACTGCAATCTGCCGCAGTCTGTTACTACTAACGTCCCTTTTACCGGGCGCTATATCTTTTATATGGATGTAGGTGGGTCCATAGCAGATAGCTCAGCTCGCCGTTAGTGGTGCCTTCTCCTCATCCTTTTCAGCTGTACTGGTGAGCCCCACTTCGTTTCGGAGCCATGTGTGGTTCATTCCACCTTCTTTTGAGTTTATTGTGTATTATAAGGTATAGCCGGTGCCTAGTTGCTGGCAGGTAATGTTATATTTTTAGTATTCATAGAGGCTCTATAGACACAATGTGGGTAGTGTACATATGTATCTTGGGTAAGTAATGGTACGGTTTGGAATCGTGATCCACGTTGGTAAATGTTGTGTGTATTTTGTAAGTATTTGGTATCGTATGTTGGTAATGATAAAAAGGTAGAAATGAAATCAAATCGTAAGTTTAGGTTTGGGTTGGGTGTCATCACGACTGGATGGATTTTGGGTTGTGACATATTGGTATCAGAGCTCTAGGTTTATAGGTTCTGCAAGTCCTGAGCAAGTGTCTAGTAGAGTCTTACAGATCGGTATGATGACGTCCATACCTATATTCGAGAGGCTACAGGACATTTAGGATATACTTGCCATCTTTCTTTCCTTATCATGCGGCATTGATTCAGCTTGAAGTGTAACTCTTTGAATTCCTTCCACGCATTCGTATGCGCATGTGAGCGGTCGGTATCAGCTGTGCATCAATGGCTTGCGAATTCCGTGGATGAGCTGTGAGATGTGATTTCTGTGTGCTGGTGATGGGTCAGTCCGGAGGACTTGAGGTTGGGTTTTGACTGTATCTTGAGCATAGAGATTTTGACTGTGTAAGCACATGCTTTTGGACTTATACGTCCGATAGTGTTCCTATGAGTGGAATTTGTGGCTCGATGAGTGGTTGGATGGTTGTATAACGAGTATGATGTGACAGTGGGAAGTGTTCAGATTGTTCGAATGTGATGAGAAGCGTTTGCTTGATATGTAGAAAGGACTATTGGGTGCTTGATTTCTGTCTTGATTTGACATATAGTCTCGAGTTATGGGTGAGTTGAAGGATCTT
This sequence comes from Nicotiana paniculata, assembly GCA_005239505.1. Taxonomy (NCBI): domain Eukaryota; kingdom Viridiplantae; phylum Streptophyta; class Magnoliopsida; order Solanales; family Solanaceae; genus Nicotiana; species Nicotiana paniculata. Next base: position 15,325 of record MDKI01283270.1, read on the forward strand.
TCATGTTGTTTAGTTGTGAAGTGAAGTAGGTTTACATGTCGTGTTATGAGTTCAAGCTCAGGAAGATTAAGTGATTGCGTAATAGTTATGATTTTGGAAGGGTTATAGAGATGTCAGTTTGAGGCAAAGCAGGTGAGTTATCTTCTGCGGGTGTCCTGAGGTTGCGTGATCCCTATGTTATTTTTGTAGAGAGTTCTTCTTTACCATCGAATTATATGTGTTGCGATTTGGGTTTGGACAGCTTGTGGGAGTTAGCCTGCTTGTTACAAGGGTGAATGCGAGATTTGCAGATAATTTGAAGTATCAGATGGTTTGTATTAGAAGAGCTCATGAAGGATTTAGTTGAACCTCACTACGGTATTATGGCAATACTAGAGTATGGGCATTGAGAGTTATGGTGTATTTTGATCTATGGCTTTGGGTCAAGTAGGGGAGTCTACTATCGACAAGTGGATTTCATGGTTATGTATTGTATTGGTTTCGGTTTGAGGTATAATTGTGAATCAGTTATGAGTAGTAGAGATTGAGATCGAGGATGACTCGGGTAAGGGAACTTCTGGATACGGGTTGTATTACACTCTATGTGTATATGGAAAGCATGGAATGATTGAGTGGTTATTCATGAAGAATGGGGTGTGCATGGAGTAGGAATTTTCTTGGTCGCATTAAGGTGGGATTACTTCTTAGGGTGTTGGTGTGCTAATGGAGCACAGGTCGTTCGATCCGTTTAGTCAGTTGAATTGAGATTGGAGTAGAGTAGATGACTCTCGAGAATGGTTCTAATGAATTCAAGATTTTTTTGTAGCAATTGGGAATTTTCAGGATTTGTATATAGATAGAAACTGAGATTTACATTGGATGGTGTCAAGACTTGTGGCATTTCAATATCATTATGGATTCTACATTTTAGCATTTAGGAAGGTGAAGGAAACGAATTTAGATTTGCAGAAGGTCTCTTCAGACTGGGTATCTTGGTTGTGGTACTTTTGGGGCGTTGGAGAGAGAATTCCGTGGCTTATGGGCCTTAGGACATGGTGGTTTTATGCTAGAGTTCGTGGGGTGAGTTTTGGTTAAGGATCATGGTGTTCTAGCAAGGAGAAGTATCAATCTGAAGGCAATTTGGAAGGAACTCGGAGAAATAGGACAACTTGGTAGTAAGTTGTCACGCCCCCCCAGGTTCGGGCTCCGAACCTGGGGGGCGAGACCTAAGTTGGATCAGCACATTAATAGATATGATTGGTTCTTTGGGTACTTATGATGTGGCGAGTCACTATAGGTGTTTTGTGACAATGCTCTTGGGTTTTGGCGGCCTGCGTAGCTTGGAGAAGTTAGAGAGATTCAATTTTGATGACTTGGTCATGTGCATATGGGTTTCAAGCGTTCTCAACGGTTTTTTACCACGGTTCGAGGTGTATATTTCTTACTGGCGTGAGGAACATGTGGCGTATAGTGATTTTCTCCGGGATGAGATCAAATGCAATATTCTTGGCTAAATGGTATATGCGGTGTGTTGTGTGGGATTGAGATTTGCATGTGCGAGGTCATGATTCAGTTTTTAAGGGAATGACATAAAATTCTTAGGCAACATGGACGGTTTCAGATGGCTAGGTAAATGATATTACTATTTAGAATTGCGAGAGTGTACATTTTAGAAGGGGAACTGTGTTTTAATTTATAGATACTTCATTGGTATTGCTGCACTCTCCTGGTTGATCGACTGTTGATATTTAAATTTTGCTATGTGGCACAGAATAATTCTAGAATTATTCCTCATGGGATGATCGTGTATGAAAGATGTGTTAGACATTCGGGCGATTGAGATGGGATCAGATATGGTGATTCATGTATTCTATGGATTTAGAGACTAGGATTTTGTTTCGTGGTTGTGGACTGTGAAGTTGTGGCCAGAGCTAGACAAATGATAGTAAGTGTTATGATTCTGTCATTGTGGACCTTCAGATGGTTATTTATCTAACTATGGGTGAACAGAGTTGATTTAGGGGTCCATTGGTAGGCCCAACGAGGATGTGTATTCTATACCGAGTCAGATTGGTTGGCTCCATACTACTATGGTTGAGGGATGCGCCAATCGGTTTTTGTTGAGCTTATTCGTGTTCTGAAATGATCTGTGAGTTACTCTTCTATGCTATGAGGAGTTGTGATTCGTTGGTTATATGCACACATGGTGCAGTTCTATTGGGACCTTATACCGGAATTTGAGCTAGATGGATATTTGTTGATTCACGATTGATTGCGCATTGGGTGATGTTCTTTCAAGTCTATGGTATTATGTTATTGGCTCCTACGTGATTATGGTCATGCACTTGGGATACTTGATGTCGAATTGCACGTGGTTATTGATTTTGAGTATAGTGGCTAAGGCAGTTCATACGGACCAGTGTTTGGATGGGGTCACGCATTGCAGTAGAGTTATGTTGAGATACGATCCCTTGTGTTAGATTCATGTGTCTTGGTTCTACTAGGTATGATGGGTTCATAGCATTTCGGTTGTGGGGGTACAAATTGGCGAAAATTGGAAATTTGAAGATTTGGAAAGTTCATAAGTTTGGCTGGAAGTTGACTTTGAGGATATCGGATTCGGATTCGGATTGTGGTTCCAGAAATTGGGATAGCTTCGTTATGTTATTAGGGACCTGTGTGCAAAATTTGCGTTCATTCCGGGTTGATTTGATATGTTTCGGCGCGAATTTTAGAAATTTGGAAGTTCAAAGTCCATAGATTTTAATTTGAGGTGAGATTCGTCGTTTCTATGTAGTTATGTGCGTTTTGAGGCCTCGCGTAGGTCCATGTTATGTTATGGGACTTGTTGGTATACTTGGTCGGGGTCCCGAGGGGCTCGGATGTGCGCAGATGCGATGGCCACATGTGCAAAGATGAAGGCACAGAAGCGGAATTGGTATCCCAGCGTGTGGCCGCAGTAGTGGAGATTTGGAGCGCATATGCGGATGCACAGGTGCGAAGTGATGGAGCGCAGAAGCGAGGTATAGCGCAGGTGCGGATGGTGGCTCGCACCTGCGATGTCGCAGAAGCGGACACTTTGTCCGCAGGTGCGAGCGTCGAGTTCTAAGCTAGCTCCACAGAAGCGTAAGTTATGTCGCAGAAGCGGCTAATTTGTTTGCAAAAGCGAAGATGCCTGGGCAGAAGCTATATATCGAGGTTTTGGGTTCTTTTATCATATTTTGAGATGTGGGACTCGGATTGAGGCGAACTTTGAAGCAATTTTCATCACAAGGATTGGGGTAAGTTTTCTACACTCGGTTTTGATTATATTTCGTGAATCTATCTTCGTTTTTGGTAATTGGATTGTGAATTTTAAAGAGGAAGTTGGAGGTTTTAGCCTAAAGTTTCATAAAGTGAATGTTCGAGTTTTGAACACCGATTTGGTGTCGGATTTGAGTGAAACTAGTATGGTTGGACTCATAATTGAATGGGTTGTCAGATTTTGTAAGTTTTGTTGGTTCGGAGGTGCAGCCCGGATTGGATTTGTTGGCCGATTTTGGGCTTTTGATTCAAGATTTGATATTTTCGATTTGCATTGGTTCCTTTAGCATTGTTTGATGTATTTAAGTTGTTTTTGGTTAGTTTCAAGCCGTTAGGAGGTCGGAACGCGCGAGATGGAATTTTTGGAGCATCGTTTGGCTTGCTCGATATTGGGATATGCTCATTCGAGGTAAGTAACACTTTTAAACTTAGTACTAAGAGTATGAAACCTCGAATTACAGGTTATGTGATTTGTGTTGAGGTGATGCACATACTAAGTGACGGGCGTGTGGGCGTGCACCATGTAAATTGTAATTACTTTATTTCTGTGATACTGTGCAGTTAGCTAGTCTTACCTGTAACCATGGAACTTCTACGTTCTTGAGCTATTGAGTTGTGATCCATGTTAAAAACTATGTCTAGGATATATTCTTATCCTGTTGGGACCCACAAAGGTCATTTCTGCTGTTGAATTATCTGCTTTCATTGAATTACATATTGAATCATACGTATTTATATGCATATTATATCTCAGTATGTGTACCATTTATTGACATATCATATCATTATTTTGGGCTAGTTTCATGGCATTGTGAGTCCGAGAGACTGGAGAGATTGATGACTGAGTGAGGCCGGGGGCTTGAGTGTGAGTGATATTATGGGATCGAGCTGCATGCGGCTGCATGTTACATTGATTATAGTTATGGGATCGGTTTGCATGTTGCATTGGGTTATATTGATTTGTGCCATGATTGGCTTGATATAGCGCTTGGGCTGAAGGAGCCCCTCCGGAGTCTGCACACACCCTAGTGAGCGTGGTTGATTATATTGAGGGATGGATCTTCCCTGGACATGGATCTTGTCCGAAGTATTTATATACCTGGGGATGGATCTTCCCCACGGGCTGGATTTTGCCCTACTCGGTACTGAGTGGCTGATGGTTAGTTGATGTATATATTCTGGGATAGATCTTCCCTGGACCGGATTGGCCATATACAGTACTGAGTGGAAAGTGTGAGACAGTGAAATTGAGTACTCCAAGAATGTGAGTACATGAGTTCATCACTGAGGTACATGGCATTGACATGCACATATGACATACAGTCATAGAGATGCATTTATTCCTCATGCTACATATTGACATATGAGCATAGTGATATATGTTACACTGGCTACTTGGAAAGAAAACATCTTATTTATTGTTGAAAAGATTTTTAGGAAAAATTAGTGTTTTTCAAATTTGCTCATATTTTCAACGATTTCAGTAAAGGAATTGGGTTTTCACTGATATACTTGAAAGCAGATCTATTTTTCGGGAAACCATGAATAGGCTGAGAAATTCATCTCTGAATTACTTCTTTTATTACTTGCTTTAAATTGTTATGAACTGGTGTTGGATATTGGTGTTGGAACCGACCCTTGTTCTAGCTCGTCACTACTTTTAACCTAATGTTAGGTTTGTTACTTATTGAGTACATGGGGTCGATTGTACTCATACTACACTTCTGCACCTTGCGTGCAGATGTCGGCTGCAGACGTTGCTGAGATCGACGAGAGCTGGATTTGAAGATGTACTTGCGTTCCAGTTGTAGCTTCCTCCTGTTCATGGTAGTCTATATATAAATTTGCTTATGTACTTATCGAACAGATGCTGTATTTAATTCATACCAGCTTTGTAAACTCTAGTCTTAGAAGCTCATGATTTGTACTACCAGTCCTTGGGAAATATATCAGATTCAGATATTTCATTACTTAATTGTTTTATTAATTGATATGGGAATTGGTTAGTGGTTAAATTGGCTTACCTAGCTGGTTGGGTTAGGTGCCTTCACGACTGGATGGATTTCGAGTCGTGACAACCAGGCATCTTTCCTACGATGTGAGAGTGTTTCTTGTTAACTCTGTACTTCTTCATATTCACAATTATTGGTCTTCCATATACATATTACCAAAGCAGGTACTTAAAGGCATTAGTACAATATGCATAAATTTCCTCTGGGATAGAAAAGTTGACTCTAACAGACCTCCATTAGTGGCATGGGACCTAGTATGCAGGACCAAGAATGAGGGTGGATTGAGGATCATATATTGCATCAAGTGGAATGAAGCAGTTGTTAATTACAAAATATGTCTAGAATGTTACACAAAAAGCTGAAAACTTATGGGTAAAATGGATAAGCAACATATACTTAAAAGATAAGGAATGGTGGAAATACACATATCCAATGGATTGTTGCTGGTGCTGGAAAAAATATATTCAAAATCAGAGATATATTTGAATCTGGATATATACAAGAAGGGTGTCAGCACACTAATCGACGATACATTGTAAAAAGTGGATATTAATGGAGAATGGGAACTAAAGAAACATGGCCATGGGGAAGATGGGTGTGGAGTAAAATAAATATACCCAAGCACAGCTTCATATGGTGCCTGACTATGCACCAACGGTTGATGACTAAATCTAGACTATGCTAGCTTAGTATAAGTCAAGATGATATATGCCCTATATGTGGGATGAATGAGGAAACTACACATCATCTATTCTTTGAGTGCCCCTTTTCTAAATAATTCTTACAAGAACTGCTCCTATGGATAGGGATACGACTACAACAAACTGATATAGCTGGAATATGGAGAAGGATGGCCAGAATAACCAAGGGCAAGAGATGTCGAGAAGTGGTAATTGCCACACTTGTAGCACTGGTATACTCGATATGGAAGGAAAGAAACAATGCAGTTTGGAAACTAAAGCTACCAACTACAGGGTACGTGACACAAGCAGGGATGTAGATTGAGGAGGATAAACTTTGTAACTAGAAAGTTAAGCATTAGAGAAAAAGTATGACTAGACAGACTACTTCGTTAGATAGATTTATTGGTTTTGTTGACATTTGTTGGTTTGTTGTCTTCAGTAGTGTGTAGATAGCATATTGAAGGGGGTGAGATAGTTAGAAAGGAGAGGAAAGGTGTCATGACCCAGAATTCCACCGTCGGGACCGTGATGGAGCCTAACATTCCACTTGCTACGCAAACCAACATTAGAGAATTTATTTAGCCAAACCTTATTCAATTAGGTAAACAATAGCAGTAAACTAAAATGAAATACCACGAGTGCGGAATAATACAGAAGCTTCAACATTTACTATTACCCGGATCTGGAGTCACAACTCACGAGCTACTATGATTACTACAAACAAAGTCTGAAGAAGGAAAATACACTGTTTTGAAGTAGAAAAGAAATAGTAAATGATAAAACTAAGAAGAGACTCCAGCGTCTGCGGATGCCAGCAGATCTACCTTAGGTCTCCTGACAACAAATCCATCAACTAACCTCTCAATCAGCTAGAGCCGGTACCAAAATCTGCACAGAAAGTGCAGAGTGCAGTATCAGTACAACCGACCCCATGTACTGGTAAGTGTCGAGCCTAACCTCGACGAAGTAGTGACGGGGCTAAGACAATACACCTACCAATCAAACCTGTAAAATTTAACAATATATATACAAATAACAGCAACGGAGAACTAGACAGGTAATATCGGGAGGGGGAAACATGGTGAGGGGATTACGAGATAGAGAACTACAACGGAAGGGTAACTAGAACAACCAATATACTATGAACCAGTAAGAACCAGTAAACACAGTAAAGGAAAAATTGCACGGCATCACCCTTCATGTTTACTCTCATCCTCACCATAAAATCAATAGAAATGGCACGACATCATCCTTCGTGCATTAACTCTCATAACATGGAACGACATCACCCTTCGTGCAATAACACTCACAATATGGCACGACATCACCCTTCATGCTTTCACTCTCAACCTCACATAAAGTCAATAGAAATGGAACGACATCACCCTTCGCGCATTAACACTCTCCCTTACCATAATGCAGTGAACAAATAACAATCGGGAGATAAATAACAAGTACAAGACTTACTTCCATATTTGGTTCCACAATGTCAACCTCAACTTCGGAATCAATACCCATTATCACCAAAAGATTCATAAACATAATAAAAGCGATCGATTTAACAATACTTGTCTAAACATGGATAATATGAACAAAGGAAGCCATAATTGCAAGAAGCCAAACCCCACCCGCATGCTTTAACCCGGCTATAACGCATAAGTACTCTTCACCTCACATATACGGTGTTCCCAACAATTAAACAAGTAGCAGTTAGGCAAACAATCCATATTCCCTCAAGACAAGATTAACCACGATACTTACCTCACACCAACGACCAAACTCAAAGCTCAACCACGACTTTTCCTTTCACACAAGCCTCCGAACTAATAGAATATAGAAATTTACCAACCAAACAATTCAATTTAAGCCTTAGGAACTACCCACGAATGTAAAAAATTCAATTTAGGCCATTATTGAAAAAGTCAACAAAAGTCAATTCCCGGGACCGCTAGGTCCAAACCCAAAATTCGGACCAAAACCCAATTACTCATTCACCCCCGAGCCCGGTTATGTGATTTTTTTTGGAATCTGACCTCAACTTGAGGTCTAAATCCCCAAATTACCAAATCCCTAGTTTCTACCCAAAAAACCCCAATTCTCCCATGAAAACTTTAGATTTTAGGTTGAATCTTAGGAAAAAGTAGTGGAAGATTGAAAGAAATTAGTTTAGAATCACTTACCAATGATTTGTGAAAGAAAAGTCCTTTGCAAAATCGCCTCTTGTGTTTCTAGGTTTAAAAATTTGGAGAATGAATCAAAATCCCGTCTAAGTCATCTTTTGTTCAGCTGCAGGTATCACATTTGCGACCTGGGTTCGCAAATGCGACATTTTCTTTGGAAATGCGAAAAGTGCCCTAGGCCTGCAGTCATCACAAATGCGAACAAGTGTTTGCAAATGCGAACAAGAGAGGATTGCAAATGCGACTAAAACTTCGCAAATGCAAAGGTCCACCCCAGCCTACTGCTCGCAAATGCGATGGTCTCTTTGCAAATGCGAGGCTCGCATTTGCAAGCTAGATCTCGCAAATGCGAAATCTGCAGGTCTGATGCACACCAGCTATGATTTCTAAGTCCAGATTCACTCTATATCCTACCCAAAACTCACCTGAGCCCTCAGGGCTCCAAATGAAACATGTACACAAGTCTAAAAACATCATACGAACTTGCTCGCGTGATTAAATCGCCAAAATAACACCTAGAACTACGAATTGAACAACAAATCAAATGAAATTTTCAAAAAAACTTTAAAACTTCTATTTTCACAACCGGACGTCCAAATCACGTCAAACCTACTTCGTTTTTCATCAAATTTCACAAATAAGTTATAAATATGGTATTGGACCTATGCCAAATTTCGGAACCAAAATACGAACCCGTTATCCAAAAAGTGAACTCTGGTCAAACATTTCAAATTCATTAAGCTTTTAAATTTCAAATTTTGACAAAATCCGATATCTCGGGCTAGGGACTTCCGAATTCGATTCCGGGCATAAGCTCAAGCCTCAAATCATGATACAGATCCACCAGGACCGTCAAAACAAAAATCCGGGTTCGTTTACTAAAAATGTTGACCGAAGTCAACTCAAATGAAATTTTTAGGCAAAAATTCATATTTTTTCTCAGTTTTTCACACGAAAGCTTTCTGGAAAGAGGCTCGGACTGTGCACACAAGTCAAGGAAGGCTAAAACATGATTTTTAAGGCTTCGGATCATAGAATTAGGTTTCAAAACAGGAGATGACCTATCGGTTCATCACATTCTCCACCTCTAAAACAACCGTTCATCCTCGAACGAACATAGAAAAGTACCTGAACCGGTGAAAAGGTGGGGATATCTACTCTGCATGTCCGACTCGGACTCCCAAGTAGCTGCCTCGACGGGATGACCTCTCCACTGCATTCGAACTAAAGTATAACTCTTCTACCTCAACTGACGAACTTGCCGGGCTAGAATAGCCACCGACTCCTCCTCGTAAGTCAAATCCTTTTAAATGTGCGCAAATAATCCTTCATCGGGAATGCGGCCATCTCCTAGCATTCACGTAGAACAAAAATTCACTGATCGAAGTTCCTATTTAGCGAACACGAGTGTACTCTCGTGAACTCGTAGCTACACTTGCCAGACCCTTCGAGAATGTAGCCTCCTCTACGCGATCACGTAGAACCAATCCTTGGGGTCCTCAGCTGCTCCACTTCCTCTACGTGAACGCGATGTCCTTCACACGTTCGTGATACACTGATGGACAAACCTTCGCGAACGCGTCCCAATATTCGCGAACGCAAAAAACAACTTTCCCTCCTGTCCCAGCTCCTCTTCGCGAATGCGGTAATTTCCTCGTGAACGTGAAGAAGGAAACAAGAGCTGGAGACTTCAGCAAAATCTGCAATCATCTCTTAAGTTCAAAAGGTCCGTTAACCATCTGAAATCAACCCGAGGCCCCCAGGACCTTAACCAAACATACCAACAAGTCCTAAAACACCATATTAACTTTGTCGAGCCCTCAAACCACATCAAACAATGCTAAAATCATGAATCGTCCTCTGATTCAAACTTAAAGAACTTGAAACTTCCAAATTCGACAACCGACGTCGAAACCTATCAAACCACGGCCGATTAACCCCAAATTTTTCACACAAGTCATAATTAACCTTAAAGACCTACTCCAACTTCCGCAATTGGAATCCAACCCCGGTATCAAAAATTCCACTACCGATCCCAGAACTTTGACTTTCGCCATTTCAAGCCTAAATGAGCTACAAACCTCCAAAACACAATCCGGATACGCCCCTAAGTCCAAAATCACCTAACAGAGCTAACCGAACCGACAAAATTCTATTCTGGAGTTTTCTTCCCACAGTTCTAACTACGGTCCAAATTCTAAGGCTTAAACCTTCGTATAGGGACTAAGTGTCCCAAAACACTCCAAAAACCAAAACGAAACCTCCCGACAAGTCACAATAGTAAAAAACGATACGGGGGAACTATTTAATAGGAGACAGGGCTATAACTCTCAAAACAACCGACCGGATCATCACAAGAAACGAGTCCGCAGAAGCAAAGGGAAGCCTCGCACCTGCTAGACCAAAGATGTGGATAAGTTAGTCGTAGGTGCGAAAGGTGCTGGACAGAATATATTCAAAAGGTCAGAGATTTCTTCTCATTTTTAGACCTTTCAAGCACGGTTTGAGGCGATTTGTCAGAGGGAATTCTTGAGGTAAGTCACTAGTGATCATTTTTAGTCGATAATATTGAATTATCATTGAGTATTCCGACTACATTACATGTTTTTGAGGTGTAATTCAAAATTTTGGGCCTATGGATTTCAGAATAAGAAATTAATATTTGGAGGTCGAGTCGATGTCGAAATTTGGTAAATTTAGTATGATAGGACTCGTGGTTTAATGTGCATTCATATTTTGTAATCTTTTTCGGGTTCCGAGACGTGGGCCTCACTGTTGATTTTTGAGTTGATTTTCGGATTTAATTGGGATATTTTGTATTTTCATATGGAATTGACTCCTATAATTTGTGTTGACTGTATCAGATTAGCTGTGACTGGATTCGAGGCATTCGAAGGTTGATTCACGAGGTAAGGGCTTGCTAGCGGAGTGATTCGAGTTGCTTGAGGTAAGTATCACATTTAAACTCGGTTGAGGCACTAGTTGCCTGAATTGTTGTGATAGCCACATGCTTTTGGAGTGCTCACATGTGTAGGGATGGTCCCATGTGCTAGCACCGAGGTTGTGTATTCATGTTTGGGTTGTGCTCGGGCTCCTATAAGCCCAAAAATGATTGTTAAGTTTCGAGCTTCAATATCTTACATGTGGTAACAGTCTATGTGATGTAATTAAGCCATGATGTGTCTACTTAGAGGTTTATATCCCTAAACAAACTTGATGAATGCTTTTCATTGATGAAATTTTTGGATTTAGCTACGATAGCACACTTTGCACATGACTACACTTTATCACGTTATTTACACCAGTGCAGGGATAGGAGAATATTTCATTTATTATATACTTGTACACTTGCTTTATTGCTTATGTATGATATTTTGGACTGGGCCTGCGACCATGGCGAGCAGATTATGATTTTGGCACGTGAGTTGTCCGTGCAGCACGTGAGTTATCCATGCAGATCCATATTTTAATATCATTGACACGTGAGTTGTCCGTGTCGCACGTGAATTATCCGTGCAGATTCTATTATTAGCACGTGAGTTGTCGTGCAACACGTGAGTTGTCCGTGCAGTGTGTGAAACTTGTATTTTCTTGATCATTTATCTAATTTACTTATTTTCTTTCCCCTACATGCCATAATACTGTTGAGCAGGGTAGTTGAGAACCAATGTACATGCACACATGGATATTCGTATCACGAAGACTTAGGGGCTAGTTTTAAATCTCATATTATGTTAATAAAAAAGGATAGAGTTGTACCGATTTTGCTAGTGAATTCAAATAATTAAGCTTCTCTTACCTGGACCTGTTTGTTTGCGATACAATTGAGTTGGTTTTACCCATACTACACCCTTCACCTCGTGTGCAGATCTAGGTGCTTTCGGACACGGCAATTGCTAGATATTGGAGATTTTTCTGTTGGAGACTATCGAGGTAGCTGTTTGGGCGTTCACAGACCTTGACTCTCTCTTTTTCTTTAGTTATTTGTATTGTTCTCTATTTTCAGATAGTGTTTTTATCAGTCAGACTGTGTGTTCATTTAGATTCTCATGTACTTAGTGACACCGGCTTTTGAGAGTGTATTGTATCAAGATAGTATTTTGTATCATAAATTGTGGGATTTTCCTCTTAAATTTATGTATGGTGTTTCCAAACTTAATGGAATTTGTGTCTTATTGAGGCTGTTGACTTGCCTAGAATTAAGATAGGTGCCATCCCGACATGTGAGATTTTGGGTTGTGACAAGTTTGTATCAGAGCCTAGGTTATATAGGTCTCACGAGTCATAAGCAGGTTTAATAGAGTCTTGCAGATCGGTACAAAGACGTCTGTACTTATCTTTGAGAGGCTGTCGAATCCTTAGGAAAATTCCACTTTTCTTGTATTCTTTCATGTGAATTTGTTGGTTTCGGAAAGTAAATTTCTGTTATTCTATTCTCACAGATGGTGAGGACGCGTACTACCGGATCGGAAGGCTAGCCACCAGTAAGGGCCACGAGAGGTCGGGGCCGTGGTAGAGGCCGAGGTGTAGCTCGTACAACAGTTAGAGAAACACCTATAGAACCACCAGTTGCTTCAGCTCAGGAGCAGGTTCTAGATAAAGTTAAGCCGGCGGGACCAGCTCAGGAACCAACTATGCCTATTGTTATTCCAGGCCTTCAGGAGGCTTTGGCCTAGATATTGGCTATTTGCAATGGCCTTGCTCAAGTGGTTTTGGCTCAGGTCGCACCACCCACTTCTTAGGCCGGGGAAGGTACTCATACCCTTGTCGCTCATACTCCAGAGCAGGTAGTGCAGCGACTTCAGGTACTGGGGGCACTACCACCCAGTCATTTGCAGCTGCTCAGGCCCAGGTGGGTCCTGTTATGAATGATGAGGAGCAGAATAGACTAGAGAGATTTTGGAGACTCCATCCTTCATCATTCAGTGGAACTGAGTCAGAGGATGCTCAAGTTTCTTGGACAGATGCCAGCAGATTCCTCGCACAACCATTATTCTTGAGACCAGTGGGGTCTTATTTACTACTTTCAGTTGATTGGGGTAGCCTTCAGATGGTGGGAGACTTATGAGAGGAGAAGACCAGTTGGTTCAACACCACTTTTATGGCATGATTTCTCTGTATTATTCTCGGAGAAATTTGTGCCACAGACCTGCAGGGAGGAACTGCGCATGCAGTTCGAGCAACTACGTTAGGAGGACCTGTCCGAGACCGAGTATGAGATGCGGTTTTCAGAAATAGCTCGTCATGCAGTTTGGTTGGTTCTCACTGAGAGGGAGAGAATCCGGAGGTTCATTAATGGCCTCAACTAGCAGTTTCATTTTGTTATGACTCTGGGGAATGTAGAAGGTGCTAAATTCAACGAAATGTTTGATAGTGCTCGGCGATTAGAGATGGTCCATATTCAGGAGTGTGAGGAGAGGGAGGCCAAGAGGTCTCGCGGTCTGGGTAATTAAAGAGGGGCCAGCCACCAGTTCCATTAGTTAGGGCCACGAGAGGTTGGGGCCGTGGTAGAGGCCGAGGTGTAGCTCGTATAGCAGTTAGAGCAACACTTGTAGAACCACCAGTTTCTCCAGCTCAGGAGCAGGTTCCAGTTATCGTTGAGCCGGTGGGACAAGCTCAGGCACCATCTATGCCTATTTTGATTCCAGGCCTTCAAGAGGCTTGGCCCATATATTAACTGTTTGCACTGGCCTTGCTCAGGTGGTTTCGGCTCAGGCCGCACCAGCCACTTCTCAGGCCAGGGGAGGTACTCATACCCCTATCGCCCATACTCCAAGGCAGGTAGTGCAGGGGCTTCAGGTACCGGGGGCACTACCAATCCAGCCGGTTGTAGCTGCTCAGGACAAGGTGGGTCCTATTATGAATGATGAGGAGCAGAAGAGACTAGTGAGATTCGGGAGACTCCATCCTCCATCATTCAGTGGAACTGAGTCAAAGGATGTCGGGATTTCTAAGACATATACTAGTGGATTTTTCACAAAACGGGTATTTTGGAGACCAGTGGTGTCTCATTTACTACTTTCCAACTGACGTGGGTAGCCTTCAGATGGTGGGAGACTTATGAGAGGAGCAGACCAGTTGGTTCAGCACCACTTTCATGGCATAGTTCTCCATATTATTCTCGGAGAAGTTTGTGCCATAGACTCGCAGGGAGGAGCTGCGCAGGTAGTTCGAGCAGCTACTTTAGGAGGACCTATTTGTGACCCAGCATGAGATGCGATTTTTAGAATTGGCTCGTCATGCAGTTTGGTTGGTTCCCACTGAGAGGGAGAAAATCAATAGGTTCATTAATGGCTTCAACTAGCAGTTTCGTTTTGTTATGACTCTGGGGATGTAGTTGGTGCTAAATTCAATGAAGTAGTTGATAGTTCTCGGTGGCTAGAGATGGTCCGTATTCAGGAGCGTGAGGAGAGAGAGGCCAAGAGGTCTTGCAGTCCAAGTAATTCCAGCGGTGTTCCTTCTGGGGGACAGTCCTACCACAATAGGGGTCGTCCTTATAGCCCTGCTCAGATGACTCGTCTAGATCATCGTGGTGCATCAGTTAGCTACGGTTCTTACACTGCTCACTCAGGCCAGTCTTCATTCAGTGCACTATCAGCGCATAGTCCCCACTGCGCCTCATCTACTCAAGTTTCTACAGGCAGTTCCTTGCGTTATCAGGAGCAGCAGATCCGCCAGAGGAGGGGTTGTTTCGAGTGCGGGGACTTAGGTCATATAAAGAGAGATTGCCTTAGATTGTTGAGTGGAGCTCCACAATAGAGTTCTCGGACGATGGTACCAGCATCAGCAGTTCCACCACTCACCCAGCCAGCTCGGGAAGGGGCTCAGTAAGCTAGGGGTCGCCTAAGAGCGGGAGGCTGATCAGATGGCGGTCAGGCCCGATTCTATGCTATTCCTTCTAGGCCAGATGTTGTTGCTTCCGATCCAGTAATCACAAGTATTGTCTCAGTGTTCCACAAAAATGCTTCCACATTATTTGACATTGGTTCCACATATTCGTACGTATCATCATATTTTTCTCGTTATCTGGATATGCCCCATGAGTCCTTTGTTTCACTTGTTCATTTATCTATGCCAACAGAAAATATTATTATTGTGGACCGTATGTCTCAGGCGTGTGTGGTGATGATCAGGGGACTGAAGACTAAAGTTGATCTCTTAGTTATTAGTATGGTTGATTTCGATGTAATCTTGGGTATGGATTGGTTGTCTCCATGTCATGCTATTCTGGACAGTCACCCTAAAACCGTGACATTGGTGATGCTGGGATTGCCGGCTGTCGAGTGGATAGGTTCTCTAGATTATGTTCCCAGCAGTGTAATTTCTTATTTGAAGGCTCAACGGGTGGTTAGGAAAGGGTGTTTGTCATATTTGGAATTTGTGAGAGATGTTGATGCAGACACTCCCGATGTTGATTCTGTACCGGTAGTGCGAGACTTTCCAGATGTATTTCCTGCAGACCTGCTAGGTATGCCATCCGAGAGGGATATTGACTTGGTGCCAGGCACTTAGCTCATTTCTATTCCTCCGTATTGTATGGCACCAGCTGAGTTGAAGGAATTGAAAGAGCAACTTCAGGAACTTCTTGATAAGGGGTTTATTAGGCCCAATGTGTCACCTT
Source organism: Nicotiana paniculata (assembly GCA_005239505.1). Lineage (NCBI taxonomy): Eukaryota > Viridiplantae > Streptophyta > Magnoliopsida > Solanales > Solanaceae > Nicotiana > Nicotiana paniculata. The sequence continues at coordinate 31,103 of MDKI01283270.1, forward strand.
GGGGTGCACCAATTCTATTTGTGAAAAATAAAGATGGTACTATGAGGTTGTGCATCGACTACAGGCAGTTGAACAAAGTTACAATAAAAAACAAGTATCCTTTGCCACGTATTGATGATTTATTTGACCAGCTTCAAGGAGTGGGGGTGTTCTATAAGATTGATTTAAGGTTTGGGTATCACCAGTTGAAGATTTCAGATTCGGATATTTTAAAAATGGCATTCAGGACCCGCTATGGTCACTATGAATTTCTCGTGATGTCTTTTGGGCCGACCAACGCCCCAGCAGTGTTCATGCACTTGTTTATGAACAGTGTATTCCATCCATATCTTGAATCATTTATCGTAGTATTTATTGATGATATCCTATTGTACTCACGTAGCCAGTAAGAGCATGCACAACACTTCAGTATTGTATTACAGAGGTTGAGGGAGGAAAACTTTTTGCCAAGTTCTCCAAGTGTGAGTTTTGACTTAGTTCGGTGGCGTTCTTAGGGCACATGGTGTCCAATGAGGGGATTAGATCCGAAGAAGATAGAGGTAGTTTAGAGTTGGCCCCGGCCATCTTCAACTACTGAGATTCGGAGTTTTCTCGGCTTGGCTGGGTATTATCGTCGCTTTGTGGAGGGATTCTCGTCTATTGCATTGCACTTGACCAAATTGACCCAAAATGGTGCTCCTTTCAGGTGCTCGGATGAGTGTGAGGCGATCTTTCAGAAGCTCAAGACTACCTTGACCACAACTCAAGTTCTAGTTTTGCCTTCAGCTTCAGGCTGTTATATAGTGTATTGTGATGCTTCTCGGATCGATATTGGGTGTGTCTTAATGTAGGAGGGTAGAGTTATTGCTTATGCTTCGTGCCAGTTGAAGCCATATGAAAAGAACTACCTAGTTCATGATTTAAAGTTGGAAGCCATCGTTCATGCATTAAATATTTGGAGGCACTAACTCTATGGTGTGTCGTGTGAGGTATTTACAGATCATCGGAGTCTCCAGAATTTGTTCAAATAAAAGGATCTAAATTTTAGGCAGAGGATATGGTTGGAGCTGCTAAAGGACTACGATATTACCATTATGTATCATCCAGGGAAGGCCAATGTGGCGGCCGATGCCTTGAGTAGAAAGGCGGTGAGTATGGGTAGCCTTGCATTCATTCCTGTTGGTGAGAGTCCTCTTGCAGTTGGTGTTCATGCCTTGGCCAACTAGTTCGTGAGATTAGATGTTTCGGAGCCTAGTCGGGTTCTAGCTTGTGTAGTTTCTCGGTCTTCCTTATATGACCACATCAGAGAGCGCCAGTATGATGATCCTCATTTGCTTGTCCTGAAGGACACCGTTCAGCATGGCGATGCCAAATATGTTACTATTGGAGATGATAGGATGTTGAGGATGTATGATCGGATTTGTGTGCCAAATGTAGATGTACTGGGGAGTTGATACTTGAGGAAGCCCACAGTTCGCGGTATTCTATTCATCCGGGTGCCATAAAGATGTATCAGGACTTGGGACAATACTATTGGTGGAGGAGGATGAATAAAAAATAAAGAGGTTTGTAGCTTGTTGTTTAAATTGTCAGCAGGTGAAGCACGAGCATCATAGATCGGGCAAATTGCTTCAGAGACTTGAAATTCCGGAGTGAAAGTGGGAGGGTATTACCATGGACTTCCCAGTTGGACTTCCACGGACTTCGAGGAAGTTTTATGCTATTTGGGTGATTGTGGATCTGGTGACCAAGTCCGCACATTTTATTCCAATCGGTACTACTTACTCTTTGGAGCGGTTGGCTGAGAACTATATCTGCAAGATTTTTCGCCTTCAAGGTGTATCGGTGTCCATCTTTTCAGATCGGGGCATGCAATTCACATCACAGTTTTGGAGAGCAGTGCAGCGAGAGTTAGGCACACAAGTTCAGTTGAGTACAACATTTCACCCTCAGACGGGCGGATGCGAGCGCACTATTCAGATATTGGAAGATATATTATGCTCTTGTGTTATAGATTTTAGAGGTTCTTAGGATCAGTTTTTGCCGCTTGTAGAGTTTGCCTACAATAACAGCTGTCAATCGAGCATTCAGATTCCCCCGTATGAGGCTTTGTATGGGAGACGGTGTCGGTGTCCGGTGGGTTGGTTTGATGTGGGTGAGGCTAGGCTATTGGGTACTGATTTAGTTCAGGATTCCTTGGAGAAGGTTAACTTGACTCAGGATAGACTTCGCACGGCGCTGTCTAAACAGAAGAGTTATGCCAACCGGAAGGTTCATGAAGGTTCTTACATGGCAGGAGAAAAGGTACTACTCAGAGTTTCATCTATGAAGAGTGTTATGAGGTTCGGGAAGAAGGGAAATTGAGTCCTGAGTATAACTGGCCTTTTGAAATACTTAAGAGGATTGGAGAGTTGGCTTATGAACTTGCATTGCCACCTAGTCTATCGGGTGTTCATCCAGTGTTTCATGTATCCATGCTACGAAAGTAAGTCAGAGATCAGTCTCGTGTTTTGGATTTCTGTACGGTTCAGTTGGATGGTGATTAGACTTATGATGTGGAGCCGGTGGCCATTTTGGACTAACAGGTTCGAAGGTTGAGATAAAAAAACATAGCTTCAGTGAAACTGCAGTGGAGAGGCCATCCAGTCAAAGAATTTACATGGGAGATTGAGCGGGAGATGCAGAGCAAATATCCGCACCTATTTGAGACTCCAGGTATGATTCTAAACTCGTTCGAGGATGAATGTTTGTTTAAGAGGGGGAGAATGTAACGACCTGAACAGTCATTTTGATTATTACAACCCCATTTCCCCATTTACCGAATATTTTATGCTCAATTGTGATTATGTGATTTGTCGGGGAAGTTTCAGAATGAATTGGAACACTTAGTTCCAAGATTTAAAGGTTAAGTTGAGCAGATATTGACATAAGTGTAAACGACTCCGAAATAGAGTTTTGATGATTCCAATAGCTCCGTATGGTAATTTTGGACTTGGGAGTGTGTCCGAATAATTATTTGGAATACCGTAGTTAATTTTTTCTTGAAATGGCAAAAGTTGGAAATGAAAGGTTTGGAAGTTTAACCGGGAGTTGACTTTATTGATATCAGGGCCAGAATCCAATTCTGAAAATTTTCATAGGTTCGTTATGTCATTTATGACTTGTGTGTACAATTTGAGGTCAATCGGACTAGATTTTGATAGGTTTCGGCATCGAATATAGAAGTTGAAATTCGTTAGTTTTGATTAAGCTTGAATTAGGATGTGATTCGTGTTTTTAGTGTTGTTTAATGTGATTTGAGGCCTCGACTAAGTTCGTATGATGTTTTAGGACTTTTTGGTGTATTTGGTTGAGGTCCCGGGGGCCTCGGATGGATTCCGAATGGTTAACGGATCAAAATTTGGACTTGAAGCATTGCTGGAAATTTTTGCCTTCTGGTGCAATCACACCTGCAAAATTTTGCTCGCAGGTGCGAGTCCACAGATGCGAACTTGGCAGCGTAGAAGAGGACTGGGCTTGGAAAAGGCAGGGGTCACAGGTGCGCATGGATGACCGCAGAAGCAGAGCCGCATCTATGACAGGCAATCGCAGAAGCGAAAAATAGGAAGGGTAGTTGCTTTGCAGAAGCGGCAATGTAGCCGCAGAAGTGGTAGAAGCCGCAGAAACAAAGAGAAGTCTCGCACCTGCGAGACCGCAGATGCGACTGAGTTAGTTGTAGGTGCGAAAGGCCCTGGACAGAATATATTCGAAGGGTCCGAGATTTCTTCTCATTTTTGGACCTTTCAAGAATTGTTTGGGGCGATTTTTCAGAGGGAATTCACGGGAATTCTTGAGGTAAGTCACTTGTGACCATTTTTAGTCGATAATATTCAATTATCATTGAGTATTCCGACTAGATTACGTGTTTTTGAGGTGTAATTCAAAAATTTGGGCCTAGGGATTTCAAAATAAGAATTTAAGATTTGGAGGTCGAGTTAATGTCAGAATTTGGTATTTTTGGTATGGTAGGACTCGTGGTTGAATGGGCGTTCATATTTTGTAACTTTTTGTCAGGTTCTGAGGCGTGGGTCCCACTGTTGATTTTTGGGTTGATTTTCGAATTTAATTGGGAAATTTAGTATTTTCATGTGGAACTGATTCCTATAATTTGTGTTGACTCTATCGAATTAATTGTGACTAGATCAGAAGTGTTCGGAGGCCGATTCGCGAGGCAAGGGTTGCTAGCGGAGTGATTCGAGTTGCTTGAGGTACGTATCGTATTTAAACTCAGTTGAGGCACTAGTTGCCTGAATTGTTGTGATAGCCACATGCTTCTGAGTGTGCACATGTGTGAGGATGGTCCCATGTGCTAGCACCGAGGTCGTGAGTTGTCCGTGCAGCACGTGAGTTTTTCATGCAGATCCATACATTGATATTTGGTACGTGATTTGTCTGTGCAACACGTGAGTTATCCGTGTAGATTCTATTGTTAACACATGAGTTGTCTGTGCAGCACGTGAGTTGTGCAGGGTGTGAAACTTGTATTTTCTTGATCATTTATCTGATTTTCTTAATCTACTAACTATCTTTCAATTTCTTTTTTGGTTTTCCTTTAATACCCTTATTAGAGAAACATAAATAAATCAAATAAGAATGGCAATTAATTATTTGTCCTTGGGGTTCATGAGCTGGAAACACCTAACGGACTTACTGAAAAAGGAAAGGTGGTGGGAAGTTTTCACGATGTGTATTTACTTCTTTTTCCTAAATGGAAATACCACCAAAGATGTAAGCAACATAGCACAAGTTTGCATGTACAAAGCAATGAAGTCATTTGCATAATTTCGAACTACTTTGTCATAAATGTGTTAACCAGAATTTATGGCTAGTTGATAGACCCAACTACATCTCTCTCAGTTGGGTGCCCATATTAATGTTCTCTTCACCTAATTCCCCTCCCCCCCCTTACATTCCATGATAAATACTCCCAAGACTTTCACCTCCTTTCATTATCTTGTAAGAGAGATACATTATCCCTATATTTCTACACCGTTTCATTGGCAAAAAATAATTAAGAATAATTACGTCTCAGTCTCAAAGCATGGCTAGAGAGGAACATCTTTTGTCAACGGAGATTGTGAACCGTGGTATATCAGATGGGGGATCTCAAAAGTTCTCGATTAGGGTACGGAGGCGTTTGCCGGATTTTTTGCAGTCAGTGAACCTAAAATATGTGAAATTAGGGTATCATTACTTGATAAACCATGGGATATATTTGGCTACGGTGCCAGTGTTGGTGTTGGTTTTCAGTGCTGAAGTGGGCAGCCTTAGTAGAGAGGAGTTGTGGAGGAAAGTTTGGGATAACGCAGCTTGTTATGACTTGGCTACAGTCTTGTCATTTCTAGCACTTTTTGTGTTCACCCTCTCTCTTTACATCATGTCTAAGCCAAAACCAATTTACCTTCTTGATTTTGCATGTTACAAACCAAGTGATGATCTTAAGGTAATTTTTGTTATTCCTAATTACTTATGCATGTGGCCTTCTTTTCCTTTTTTGTTCAAAATCATCCATCACTTTTTGTAGTTAGATAGTTAGTTAACAATTCTATGTGAATCATGAAATAAAAATATGACTAGTTGACTTTTTTATAAAAGAGGCTAGATATTTGAAAACTAGTACTATATGAAAGGTAAAATGGTAATTATCGTATTAGAAGATTTAGTCCCTTTTTTTCTAAAACTCTATTTTCGTGTTTGTATAGGAGCTAGCTGACTCTTTTTTTCCCCCTCACGAAAAAGAAAAAAAAAGAATCTAGTTTGAATAGGAGGTCGTGCCAATAGATTAATTATCTTTTATTTTTTTCATTTATTATTTATTAATTTCTAGAATGAAAACTATATCGAACAAATGACACTAAATTGAGGTAGAAAAAGAAACGAATTCGGGGATTAGCAATTTTAAAGTTAGATCCCTTTATTTTGCTCTATAGAAAATTGAGGCTAAACTTATATATCCCGGATAGTATAAGTTTTATGGTCAGTACGATATTTTTGCAGTATCAGATTAAATTATTTCGAAATATGTTATGACAAATTAAATTTGAGTGATAATGTAAAACTTGGTATAACAGTATAGCTTAAACCTTATTCTTAATGCATGCCATGCTAATATGGGCAGGTAACAAAGGAAGAATTCATTGAGTTAGCAAGAAAATCTGGGAAATTCGACGAACCAATTCTCGAATATCAGAAAAGAATCTTAGAATCGTCAGGAATTGGCGACGAAACGTACGTCCCAAAAGTCATTGGATCGTCGGAAAACACCGCGTCAATGAAAGAAGGCCGAGCCGAGGCATCAATGGTTATGTTCGGAGCACTGGACGAACTGTTTGAGAAGACAAAGATTCGGCCAAAGGACGTTGGAGTATTAGTAGTGAACTGTAGCATTTTCAACCCAACACCTTCACTTTCAGCAATGATAATAAATCATTACAAAATGAGAGGGAATATACTTAGTTTTAATTTAGGTGGAATGGGTTGTAGTGCTGGGATTATAGCATTGGATTTGGCACGTGATATGTTACAAGCTAACCCTAATAATTATGCAGTTGTGGTTAGTGCTGAAATGGTTGGATTTAATTGGTATCCTGGTAAAGAAACGTCTATGCTTATCCCTAATTGCTTTTTCCGGATGGGTTGCTCCGCCCTTCTCCTCTCTAATCGCCGCCGTGACTACCACCGTGCTAAGTACAGCCTCCAACACATAGTCAGGACACACAAAGCTTCCAATGATCGGGCATTCAAGTAAGTACCGTTTCTTTACGTAAATTCCATACTAAAATTTTAATTAACCACCTTTTTATTGTTAATACAGTGATCATACGTTTATTTAATTTACTTAATTATATCTCAATATGGCTTATCACATGCACATCTTCTTTCATTTTTATGAGTCAAGCACGTAAAATCCTTTTATCTTAAAGTGTTGGTAAAACTTTGAAACTAATAACGTATAAGTTGAAAGCTCCAGTATATTAATATGTCAATTAATTGTTGGTATCAGAAATTGTGCTGGCATAGCGAGCTGTGTGCATTTAATGTTAGCTAGCTAGGTGATACATATTTATCGGTACATGAACATTGGATATAGATTAATTTCAAACTATATCGTTGAGCCATTTATTAGACCCAGGTAATGTCTCAACTGCCTAATAAATGGATCTTTGGGACCAACATCTTCAAAAAGATTACGATATAGCGGGCGTTTGGACATAAGAATTGTAAAATTTCAAAAGAAAAAGTGGAAAAAAATTTCAAGTTAAAATGCTTTTTTAAAATTAGAGTTGTGTTTCGATATGAATATAATTTTAGGTTATTTTTGAATTTTTGTGAGTGAAAATTTGAAAAATAATTTTTTGATTTTTTTTCAAATTTTCGAAAAATTTCAAAATTTATCTTCAAGTGAAAATTCGAAATTTTATAGCTCACACTAATTAAAAAAGTGAAACATTTCTTATGTCCAAACGGGCTCTTATTAGTCGTTGACTTTAATGGAACTAGCCAGTTAGGCTAACCAAAGAATTCTTTCCTATCCCTCCGGTCCATTTTCATTGATTTTTTGGTTGTTTTCACATATATTAAAAAATTCAACTTTTAGCATTAATTAACAATGAAATTGACCATATTAACCTTAGTTTTCTTCATTGAAAATATAACAAATACTTCAAGACTTTTATCCCAAAGGCAACTTTGGAAAAAAAATAACTTCTTCCTGATAAAAAATCAAATATTATGCACCATAAAAAGAAAAACCAAAAGTTAATTAAGTAGACCGGAGGTAGTAGTTTTTATTATTCCATCAATTAGGGATAAGGATGGCCATTTGCCCCCTTTTCATTAGGTTGATCAGCTAGTCTTTGGGTAATAAGTGAACAAGAGATTTGTACAAAGATTAAAGACCAGAAAATACACTAATATTTGTCTAATTTGTGTCAGTTTGATTTCCAGAAATTATGCTTAATTTACACAAGCTCTTCTCTCATAAAAGTAAATAAATTTGAAAAAAGATTATACACGATAGTCCGGATGTAATAATCCTTGTTGTGTCTTTGACACATGTAGGTTTTTACTGAATATACAAATGAGTAGCTCATGACATACTATAAAAATTAAATTCGTGTACTCTGGTCGACCTAGCCTCTTTTTTCTTTTTTTTTTCCTATTACAGACATCTAAGTTTATTTGTATTTTCACTTCTTCTTTTTTTAAAAGCGTCAACTGTCATGGGAAATTAAGAAAGATGTACAGTAATTATTTAACATTAACCGCTGAAATTATGATTTAATGGCCCAGAGACATTTGGGTGTTCATCAAGTAACGAATCATCCTAGTCCGTCGTCAATGGTGCCTCTCCCATTAAACAATGTAAAAACAAAAAATTATTTAGCAGAACCATAATTTATAAAGGTAAGTGTTGGATGAGCATCACAATTAAAATTTAAGCAATTAGAGAGATCTAGCTCAGTTTTATTTATTTAATTATGTTTTTAACAGGCCTTCTCATGTGTGAACATAATTTTTTTTTTTTGTGAGCCAATCACGTAAAAATTCATTCTAATTTGGCAGCAAGACTCGAATCCAATACCTCTATCTAATCTAATATCATATATATATTGAAAAATTGTATTATTAGAGATTTCACTTTTATTTACTTAGTTATGCATTTAACAAAGTATACATTAATTTCTCAGGTGCATCTACCAAGAAGAAGATAGCCAACGTTACAAGGGGCTAAGGATCAGCAAAGATTTAGTAGAAGTTGGAGGAGATGCTTTGAAAACCAACATTACCACATTAGGCCCTTTGGTTCTACCTTTATCAGAACAACTCTTCTTCTTTGGAAACCTAGTTTGGAGACACTTATTTGGCAATAAAAATAATAATGCCAAAGGCAATTCCAATTCCCAACTGGCCAATAAGCCTTATATTCCAGACTACAAACTCGCCTTCGAGCATTTTTGTGTCTATGCAGCCAGCAAAACTGTCCTTGATGAGCTTCAAAGGAACTTAGAACTGAGTGAGAATAATATGGAAGCTTCTCGGGCCACACTGCACCGATTTGGTAATAACGACTATCTCATCTAAAGGCTTAAACAACTGTTATAATAAAGAACGTTTCTAATAACTTAATTATATTATGTCTTCGACAGGTAACACGTCTAGTAGCAGCATTTGGTACGAGTTGGCTTATTTGGAGGCTAAGGAGAAAATTGCAAGAGGTGACCGTGTGTGGCAAATTGCTTTTGGTTCAGGTTTTAAGTGTAACAGTGCTGTTTGGAAAGCCATTCGCCGTGTTAAAAAGCCTTCAACAAATCCTTGGATTGATTGCGTTGATATGTACCCTCAGTCTCTCACACAATAAGTGTGAGTTTTCATGAAAGATTTGGAGTTACAAGATGGATGAATGACTATATAAATGTATAGTCAAGAATATTGGTTACGTTATTATAGTTAAGTTGATTTTGTGGAAAGGATTAACAAACATATATATGTTCTTTCCAATATAATTTTGGCCTTGGCCTTTAGATATGATGTTCACCTTAATCTTCAAGAATGGTCATGCAACTTACGAGAAATTAATATAGAGAGCATATCTTTCTTATTGTCGACAATTTGTGAAATAAAATATATTATGAACATTATACATTGGTGATAAACAAATTATTTATGTATTACTCTTCTTTGTATTTCTCTGTTTATCTCTTCTCTTCTTCTCATTTTGTATTTGTTGACACATAATTAAGAAAAAGTGTGAGCTTTACTTTGTCTTATGGGGGTAAATGGACCAATGTTAACTTGAGCTAAATCGAGAAATGGAAACAACTCAGAACACATGCAAGTGGAATTCTTGTTGATCAAATTGAAGAATCTAGAAAGAGAAAGGATGAGTTAGGTACAGACTAGAGAGAAGGGCGGTTATGCTCGAGTGAGTCTGATTTCCAGAATTTCTGTTTTATATAACAACGCTCTCACGAGCCTAACTAACACTATCATTTACATACAAAACTAACTACCCCAAACTTTTCTCAAATACACTTTGACACATGACTCTCAGTACTCCCCCTCAAGTTGGAGTGTTAAAGACATCAAACACTCTAAACTTGGAGAGTAGTACCTGGTGGTGTACTGTTCCTAGGCCCTTGGTCATCAAATCAGCTAGTTGTTTCTTGGAAGGAATGTAGTCGATAGGGATCAAGCCTGCCTTGATTCTTTCTCTCACAAAGTGATAATCGTTCTCTATATGCTTTGTCCTCTCCTAAAAGATAGAATTTGTTGCTATTTGTATCGCAGTTTTGCTATTACAATGTAGATGTACTGGCTTCTGCACCTTCAATCCTAGTTTGTAATGATCCGACCGGTCGTTTTGAGCATTTTCACTTCGCTCGGTAGCTCGGGGGGCACGAGTAGCTCCGTATTATGTATTAGGACTTGTGTGCAAAATTTAAGTTCATTCCGAGTTGACTTGATATGTTTCGGCGCAAGTTTTTGGAAGTCGAAAGTTCGAAAGTTTATTAAGTTTGATTTGAGGTGCGTTTCATTGTTTCGTTATTGTTATGCGTGATTTGAGGCCTCGAGTAAGTCTGTGTTATGATATGGTACTTGTTGTTATGTTGGTACGGAGTCTCGAGGGGCTCGGGTGAGTTTCAGATATGTTTGGGTTGTGTTGCCCTCGTTTTTCTTATGTTTCGACGTCGTTTCTTCAGCATAAATGGTACCATATTGAGAAAATGAGCTCTGACTTCTGTTTTGATTGAAGCATTAGATCCGTATCATAATTACGAATCCGTAGCAAAAAGAATCGTCGAATTTGGACATCGTATGAGGATTTTATGGTCGTTTTACTATGAATTAGGTTGCCAGATTTTTCAGATTAATAACGAAATTGCCATTGACTTCGTATTTAAAAATCTACACTATTTTCAAATATTGAAACTAACATATCTCCTTCATTACAAGGTCAAATGGAGTGATTCAAAAGCCTAACTTGACTGAAATTTCATAAGGAATCCATTAGAGACATGAAAAGCAAGTTTCGGGATCATTTGGCATGCAAAATGAGGAAAACCATCTGGAAAAAATACTTAATATCGAAGGTTTGTTCATTTGATCATATTTTAAGTTGGGGAGCTTGAATTTGGATAATATTTGGAGGCAATTTTAACCATATGGATTGGGGTAAGTGTTCTATACTCGATTTTGGTTATATCATGAATCTATTTTCGTTTTTGGCATTTGATTGATGATTTCAAAGTGAAATTTGGGAGTTTTTTCTAAAATTTTATAAAGTGAATTTTTGAATTTTGAACATCGATTAAGTGTCGGATCTGAGTGAAACTAGTATGGTTGGACTCATAATTGAATGTGTTGTGAGATTTTGTGAGTTCTGTCAGGTTTCGAGGCGCGAGCTTGGGTTTGATTAAAGATTCGACCTTTATCGATTGGGTTTGTTTCCTTTGGTATTATTTGATGTATTTGAGTTGCTTTTGGCTAGTTTCAAACCGTTCGGAGGTCATTACGCGCGGGATGGCATTTTTGGAGCATCGTTTGACTTGTTGGGTATTGGATTTGGCTTCTTCGATGTAAGTAACACTTCTAAACTTGGTACTGAGGGTATGAAACCCCGAATTATGTGTTATGTGTTAGGAGTTGAGGTGACACACATGCTAGATGACGGGCGTGCACTATGTAAATTGTGATTCCGTTATTCTTGTGGTACTGTGTAGTTACATGATCTTATCTATAGCCATGAAATCTCTACGTACTTGAGTTGTTGAGATGTGATCCATGTTAGAAACCATGTCTAGGATACATGTTTATTCTGTTGGGACCCACTAAGGTCGTATTGTTGTTGAATTATTTGTTTAAATTGTAATTTCATACCCAGTCATGTTCATTCAATTCATATCATATCTCAGTCTCTGTAGCTATTTATTGACACATCATATCATCATTTTGGGCTATTTTCATGGCATTGTGAGCCCGAGAGAATGGAGATATTGATGACTGAGTGAGGCTGAGGGCCTGAATGTGAGTGATATTATGGGATCAGGTTGCACGTCGCAGCATGTTTTATTTGTTAATGATTAGAGCGGGTTACACGCCGCAGCATGTTTTACTGATTTATGCCATGGTTGGCTTGTTATAGCGCTTGGGCTGAAGGAGCCCCTCCGGAGTCTGTACACACCCCCGGTGAGCGTATATAAATGTGGATCGGATTGCACGCCGCAACGCGCCTTAGGGCTATATATATGTGGATAGGGTTGCACGTCGCAACGGGCCTTATGGCTATATATATGTGGATCGGGTTCCATGACGCAATGGGCCTTATGGCTATCTATATGTGGATCGGGTTGCACGCTGCAACGGGCCTTATGGCTATATGTGGATTGGGTTGCACGCCGCAACAGGTATTGTATAGTGCTGAGTGACTGAATGTGCTGAGTATTGAGCATAGTGAGTGGAAAGTGTAAGACTGTGAGGTTGAGTACTCTGAGAGTGTGAGTACATGAGTTCATCTCTGAGAAACATTGCATTGGCATACACACATGACATACAGGAACAAAGATGCATTTTCTTCATGTTGTACGGTATCACGTCATTCATGACTTCTCACACATATTGACATATAGACATAGAGATGTATTTTACTCTTGCTATCTGGAAAAAAGAAAAATCTTACTTATTTTTGAAAGGATTTTTAGGAGAAATCACAGTTTTCAAACTTACTCATATTTTTGGCGATTTCGGTAAAAGATTTGGTTTTCACTGATATACTTGAAAAACAGGCCTATTTTCTAGAACTGTGAGCGAGTTGAGCATTTTATCTCTTAGTTATTTTATTACTTTCATTATGTTGTTATGAATTGTTGTTGGCTATTGGTGTTAGACTCTGACCGTGGTTCCATCTCGTCACTACTTTCAACATAAGGTTGGTTTGTTACTTATTGAGTACATGAGATTGGTTGTACTCATACTACACTTATGCACATTGCGTGCAGTTGTTGGATGTTGATGCTGATGTGATCGACGGGAGCTGGAATTGAAAACGTACCTGCGTTCTGGTTGTACCTGCCTCTTGTTCATGGTAGTCTTAGATTTATAAAAATCTGTTTATATACATTTTGTACAGATGATATATATGTTTCATACTAGCTTTGTAAATTATAATCTTAGAAGCTTATGATTTGTAGTCTTTGAGAAATGTATAGGATTTAGATAGTTTCTTTTACTTAATTGTCTTATTAAATTTTATTGGAATTGGATAGTTGTTAATTTTCTTACCTAGCAGGTTGGGTTAGGTTCCATCACGACTATTTAAATTTTGGGTCGTGACATAGTTCTCCCAATAATTATGTCACCCAATTGATTTCTGCAACTATAGTTGTCATGCTTCTGTATTCTGCTTCTACCGAGCTTCTACTTACTGTTTGTTGTTTCTTATATTTCCAAAACAACAATGAATCTCCTATCTTCACAACATAGCATGTGATTTATCTCTTAATATTGGGACAAGAAGCCCGATCTGAGCCACAGTAAGCTGTGAGTGTATGAGTTTCTCTTCTCTTCAAAAGTACACCAAGGCCTGGTGAACCTTTGATGTACCTGACAATCCTCATTGCTGAATTCAAATAAGGTTGTTTTGGCCTTTGCATAAATTGGCTTAGAATGGTCTTGTGATTGTCAAATACAACAACTTTCCTATTAGTTTCTTATAGGCTGCTATATCTTCCAATTCTCCATATTCAGTGATCCCCATATGTTTATCATAGTCTACAATTGTTAGCTTGTGATTGAGTTCCATTGGTGTGGAAACAGGTTTACAACCACTAAGACCTATTTCAGATACCAATTCCAAAGCATATTTTCTCTGATCAAGAATTATTCCTTCTTTTGACCTCATCACTTATATACCTAAGAAGTACCTTAGTTCCCCCAAGTCCTTTATCTTGAAGTTATCATGCAAGAAATCTTTTGCCTCTTGTATCAGGCCCACATTACTACCTGTAATTAATAAATCATCAACATACACTACAATGATTACAATATCAGCTCCTCTTGTCTTAGTGAAAAGAGAATGATCATATGGACTTTGTACATATCCATCTTGCACAAGAGCAGTAGTTAGTTTTATGTTTCACTGTCTAGAAACCTGTTTGAGTCCATATAGGAACTTCAACAACCTGCAAACTTTATACTCCCCCTGTTGTTGGTAACTACCTGAGGCATCTCCATGTAGACTTCTTCCAAATCACCTTGGAGGAATGCATTATTAACATCCATCTGGAACAATGACCAATCTTTGGATGCTGCTACTCCAATGACTGTCCTAACTGTGACCATTTTTGCCACAGGTGAGAAAGTTTTATGTTAGTCTAGCCCTTCCTGTTGAGTGTAACTCTTGTCTACTAACCTTGATTTGAATCTATCAACCTCTCCATTTGCCTTGTATTTAATCTTGTATACCCATTTTGACCCTACTATTTGCTTTCTTGGTGGTAAGGATACCACATCCAAAGTCTGATCTCAAGAGATTTAACCTCCTACTTCATTGCCTCAATCCAACCTTTGTCAGTCGCAGCTTCCTTGAAGTTTCTAGGTTAAGTGAGAAATGAGAAGGCTTGTAAATAAGACTGATATGGGGTAGACAGATATGAATAACCAACATGGTTGGATATAGGATATTTGTGACCATCTACTCCTTTTGTAGGATTCACATAATCCTTCATCCAAATGGGAGGCCATGTCTTGCTCTGAGGCCTATTGGTGGTGCATGATGGAGCACCATCTTGTGGCATAACTGCTGGTGCAGGTTGCTCACTAGTTTCAGCAACTACTGGTTCAGGCTGCTCACTAGCTTCATAAGTTGATTCAATAACATCTGGCATATGATTATTATGTAATTGAGCATCCATAATATCAATCTCAACATTATCTTCGGGGAGTGAGACATCTGCAGGAGGTGCTAGAGATGTGGGTTGAACATGATTATTAGTGTCAACATTGTCACATGGAGTAGAGATTTGATATGGTCGAGGTATTATGATCTGAGTTATTTGTTGTAGAAAGGGATCACCTTCTTCAACAGTTCCCATTTTGAAAGGGAAGCAGGCTTCTCTGAATTGAACGTCTCTACTAACAAAAAAGGATTGGGTCTCCATATCATATAACCTTTATTCCTTTCTCTAGGTGAAAACTTGTCTCCTTTAGGTAGATTTCTTGCATAACATAAACAACCAAAGACCCTTAGATGATCCAACTTGCTAACGTTGTCGTATAGTAATTCATAAGGTATTTTTCGTGCCAATACTGATGAAGGTATTCAGTTGATCAAATATACAACAGTCTTTACACAGTCACCACAAAATTTGATAAGAACTCCACTTTGAAACTTTAGTGCCGTGGCTACTTCTAAGATGTGCCTGTGATTCTTTTCTACCACCCCATTTTATTGGGATGTATAAGGACAACTACTTTGGTGTAAGATTCCAAGAGATGACAGAAATTCATTACACTGTGTATTGAAGAACTCAGTCAGATTATCATATCTCAGATCTCACAATCTTAACACACACATACCAAACTGATTCTGAATTAAACGCAGAAAATTCTTCATCACAACACAAACTTCACATTTTGATTGAATCAAACAAGCCCAAGTGTTGTTGCTGATATTATCAACAATTGTAACAAAATACCTTTTCCTATCATAAGTGGGCACCTATAGGGTCCCCAAACATCTAGATGAACAAGTTCAAAAATAATAGTGGACTTAGAATTGCTAATAGGAAATGGAAATCTACATTGTTTAACTAAAGGACATATAGTGCAAGACTCTAATTGTCTAGTGTTTATTCTGTCCTGTAGAGATGAAATTTGTTGCATAGCTTTCAATTAAGCATGGCCTAGCCTGAAGTGCCAAACTGCACTCTCTGTGTGTTATTTTGATATTGATCCAGCTGCTACTATCGTACCCCTTTTCTTCAGCACATATAGACCTACAAACTCCTTACCAATCCCCAATACCTTGGCATTGTAAAGCTCCTGTAATAAATAGAAGTCAAGGTAAAATCCAACAAAACATCTAAGGTCCTTCGTTAACGTGGCTACAGATAATAGATTAAACTTAAAATCTGGCACATATAAGACATCCTTAATGCATTGATCTCCTAAAATCACTGCATGCCCTGTGTGTGTTATCTCAGCTCTACTTCCTATTGGAAATTGCACATCATTTCCTTCCTTTTTCCCTAATCCTTTTGTATTGTTTAAAACCTCCTTATTGCAAGTAATGTGGTGTGTTGCTCCAGAGTCTACTATCCACTCTCTTAAAGAAGCACTGGATAATAAAGCAACAATACCTGTCATATTGACAGAACTCTAACCATTGGATGGTTTGTCCAGCAATCCCATCAGTTCTTTATATTGTTCTTCTGTTAGGAAGTTTCCTTGTGGAAGGCTTCCACCACTCTTGCTTTCTTTTACAACTACATTGTTGATATAGGTTCTTCCTCCTGTTCCTGATAGTGTCCTTTTACTCTTGAAATCAGCAGGATATCCCACAATTTTATAATAGTTTTTCTTTGGGTGTCCTTTGTATCCACAATGCTCACAGACTAGCCTTGAAACTTTGGGTCCTCCCTGATAACATAGTTAAGGGATCCCTATTTACATCACCAACTGATCACGCCTAATTGTGCCTTATAAAAGACAAAGAAGTCGTTGCAAATATAATCCGGTTTTAAGTACGGATTCGAATCCTCAGGGAACTAACCTACCTGTTACAACTCTCGGTGATGCTAATGTAAGCTCAGACACTTCTTCGGGTGCAGTATTTTTCTCAATAATTGTTTGGTTTTATTAACTAAAAAGACTGATATTAAAACTAACAATATTTAATATTAAAGGTAAATCAATGGTATAAAGATCTAGGGCAGTGATTTTCCCAATTGCTAAACTAATTCTGACTCTTTCGCTCTATTTTCACCGTGTTACTCTAAGAGGATTATGAGCTATGGGTTATTGTAATTATCTCTCGATCAACTACAATAATTTACTAGGGCATTCTCTCGAACTACTCTAGCTGATAACTTATGCAACTCTAATTTATCCCACCAAAATTTCGTTATCTCTAACCCCACTTTTAAATTCAAGTAATGAATCTTTTCAATTACCCAAAGGTGGTGTTGTTCAACAACAATCTAACCTGGTGTTCTTTCTCAAGCAACACCAAGCAATTAGACATGATTAATCAAGGGCCCATTCAATTAATCACCATACAAAATATAGTTGAACAATCTTAGATTAAACCCGGATCAATTATAACAATATTGAGTCAAAACTTCATCTAACAATTGGTTCCATCAACCCTAGACGGATTTTTTAGCTACTCATGCTAAAACACAAAGAAAGCATAAAAATAATTCATAATTCCCAAAATAATGACAAAGATGGAGAATAGAAAAACTCTAATTGTATCTTGATCTTCTCACACTTGTTCTTGCCTCCCAAATCAATCTAAAAACAAGCTTAAAATTTCTTGGACGAGTTTATAAGGTTTAAATATGGTTAGGCTAATTTCTCCCATTTTTTGCACATAAAGTCCCTGCAGTTTCTGGGCGTTTTCCGAATCGACCGCGGTTGCGGAAGAACACGGCGTGACCGCGGTGGTTAGCATGAATTCTGCCTTTCATTATTTTTCCCACCGCGCTCCAGCCGCGGTCGATCGCGGTGGCGGTGGGCTCCACTCCAGCTCTCTTCGCCTTTTTCTTGCTTCTTTTTCACTCGGGTTTTTCTTGATTGTCCTTATATCCCTCGATTTACTCCAAAACGCTCCAAAGTATCTTACGAACATGGATTATTTCTTGCAAAGTATAAAAACACTATTTAGAGCATTTTGTTATCATTTTTGCACTTAAAACAACACTAGAGTATGATTCATTAAGAGTGTAAATAGCGTCTATATATCCTACAATCAACACCCCACACTTAAACGGATGTTCGTCCTCGAGCAACACAACCACACTCTACAGGCCTAATCATTATAGGATATCTTCCCCACTCTCTATACCTAGAAGACTTCACACATGTCGGCTACTTCAGCGCGACATCCTAGCCTCGAGAGTAGACTCCTTATAGCCATGCAACACCCCTAACCGACTCTCTTACTCTCAGTCAGAGGTCCAGACCTACCTTTCCTTCATAAATCATGTGCCTACTCACTATAAAAGAGACTTATATTATTTACAAATCACACACTGAGGAAATCGAATACGACATTTCACTCATCCTTAGAAACAAATTCTAATGCCACAAACAACACACAATAGGCTTGCCCGTAGTGTAATACTCCATTAATCGAGCTTGTTCGGTCTAGAATCAAATAGGACTTTATTTGGTTGTAATGTTGGCTGCGGTATGGGTAGGATACATATGGATATAGTGATTGCACCTCCCTAAGAACTCCACTACATTGTGTACTTTTAAGCTCTTGATTTTGTCAACCCTTCATTCCACCATTACATTATTGTGTTAACCCCTTATTCTTTTAAGCACTTTTTTTTAACATGCTTCCTTGATTCCACTTACATCCCCAATCAACCACCCCACACTTATATTTCTTTTAATATCCATTACACTTCGAGTGCTTCTAAGAGGTGATAGGGTTCAACAAGATAGGCTATTTAAACTTGGATCAGGCTTGTCAAATGGTTGCCAAGGAAAACAGGCTTATAGGCGCAACGGCTTGAATAAGATATGTACCATTAGGTGGGACAACATATTCATAAGGGTTAAGCAAAGAATGCCTATATCACTTTTCAGACCAAATAATACTACCATTTCGCTTTGTACACACACAGGGCAAGTTCTAGGAATTGAGTGTTAGCACAAAATATACAAAATCTCACTCACACATGGAACATGACTCACTTCAGTTAGGATCATCAGACACTCTTATTAAAGCATTTGAGCCATTCAGGGACACACAATTTAAGGCCTTTTTCGAATCGACTAAAGAGCCTAAGTGTCCCACTAAAGTAATCTTTATTCAGGGTATCATAGAGTTAAGGGACCTATTCCCATCTCTCCCAAGACTCCTAAACTAGAAAAAAAAACTAACTGCACCCGGTTCAAGTGAAAACCCTTGGAAAAGAACCGTGGTATAAAGAAAAAACAAAAAGGTTGATACACTGCCTAACAAAGAAAAATCTTTTTGTGTTTTCTCTAGACTCACTTCCCTCAATAAGCAGGTCCATCATCGGGGGGATTCTTAAGTAACTCTCTCTCTCTCTCTCTCTCTCTCTCTCTCTCTCTCTATATATATATATATATATATATATATATATATTAGTTTATTTTTTTCGACTCAAAACCCTCAAAATACCTGTCGAAAGGTCTCCATCGTCGGGCACAGTCAGCACTAATCCATATATATTCAAATAAAATAAAAATAAAAATATTCAACTACAAACAAACCAATCAACCTCGCAGCAGTTTTATATATATACAACAACAAACAGTATCCCCCACCCCATAATTAAGGAATTTGCATGCCCCCATGGCAACATAATAATGCATAGTGAGGTAAGGAGACTTCCCTGGTTTTCAGTCTTCATCAGAGACGGTGGCCGGGTCGAGTCGACATGCGCGCCCTAAGGCTCGTAGCTAGGACATTATCTTCTTCTCGGACTTAGCATTCTGAGTGACTAGAGTGTCAACTCTGTCATTCAGGTTATCCACTGAGGTACGTAAGCCAACAACATCTTGCTCCAAGGTAGACATCCGGGTGCTTCGCCGGGGCCGAGATGGGACCGCCTCATCAAAAGGTGTCATTGGCGGGGCGGCGTCAGGAACCACCTCGTCCTCATCGTCCATAGCAATAGGTACGGGTTGTTCCTTTCCCACTGCAATTTTGCTGGCCTTGAAAGGGTCCTTCTTTGCGAGCTTCCCATCTATGAGACGATTCTTAGGGACATTTGCGGCACGGCACAGCCTGGTGACTAGTGAAGGGAAGTATAACCCTTTGACTATATCAGGAGGTCTGATGAACATTTCATCATGGATTAGCCTGGCCAAATCAAAGTCATGACGGTTGACAAAATACCAAACCGCCACTGCACGAGGTGCATTTACATCAGTAGTGTTGCTGGAAGGCAGCAGTCGGCTACAGATGATGGTGAGCCAGTATTTAGCTTCCTAAGTGAGAGATTGGGAGTTCAGAGTGATTCCATGCTTTATCCATATTGGCTCACCTCTCAAACAGATTCACCGAACAATGAGGTTCCAAGTGACAGGTGGTGTCTGATAGGTTTGGTAGTAATCCTCCGCTCCCGAGAAAACCGGTAGCCGATATGCTTGGTGTATTGCTTCAAGAGAAGCATTTACCCGATTTATTTTGACTGTGACTACCCGGTTGCCGTGTTCCGGGCAATTCGCATCGAATTCCTGGACCATCAAAATATTTGCCTCTTCCGGTTCCTCAAAGAAGACGTCCAACTGGCGTCTCCTCAATTCATGGAACATCTCTAGGAATTCACTCTGCAGGGCGGCCCTGTCAATTGGTAATTCAAACACATGGTGTGCAGAGATTTAGATATGCATATGTTAGCCCATACTGGTACAAAACCTTCCCAATAGCAACCACAATCTTCAACTAATCATCAATCCACTAACACGATTTTTACCCAATAACACCAAATCTTACCACCAAGCCATGCTAAGTTAATTTACAAAAGAAAAACAATTGTTTTTACCTAGATATGGTGGAGATATACCATTAACATATACATTATACAACAAAAGAACACAAAAAAAAAATTAAGAGAGAGGAGAGTTAGTAGACTTACTTGAAGAGAGGAAGAGAGAGAAACCTGGTGGTTGGGGGTGGTGGAGATGAGGGAAGAGAGTGGTGAGTTTGAGGTAGGAGAATGAGAAAAAGGGGGAGGGGATCGTTGGGGGAAGAAGAGGGAGGGGGAGAAGGGATTTTGTTAAGATAGGGTTGGGGAATGGGTGGGTGTAGAGGGTTTGGTTAATAATAAAGAAGAAAAGAAGAAAGGAAATAGAAGGAAAAAAAATTCGAATTTTTTTAACTTACTTGGGCATGCTGGGATTCGCCACGGTCGCGCCACGGTACACGAGGGGTTGGGAGACATAATGAACGTGACCTACCGCGGTTCTCCACGATCGCGTTGAGCCAAGCCAGAAAGTGTTCTTCCTACCGCGGTCGCGCCGCGGTCTACCGCGGTCGCGCCGCGGTCTACCGCCGTCGCGGTGACGGTAATCTGATTTTGTTTTCGTTTTTTTTTTATTAAACCCTTACCGGAGTTGTGACTTGACCCTGTCTTCTCCAGTATGCACTCTTGTTTCCCTGTACACTAGTAAATAGATTAGTAACATCTACATCAATTACAACAACAATACAAAAGAGAAAATAACAGAAAATCATGGGTTGCCTCACATGAAGCGCCTGATTTAACGACGCGGCACGACGCAGACTCTTGACATCACTCCTCATTTGTGTATTGGGGATCCTCGAGAGTTATCACCACAATGTCCCCTTTTTCATCATTCATACCAAGGTAATGTTTCAACCTATGTTCATTCACTGTGAATTTGTTCGTCCCATCTTCTGATTTGATATGTACAGCTCCACTTGGGAATATTTGCACTACTTTGAACGGACCTGACCATCGGGACTTCAACTTACCCGGGAACAATCTCAATCTTGAGTTGTACAGTAGCACTAATTCGTCAGGTTTGAAGTTTCTATCCAAGATGTGCTTTTCATGCATCAATTTCATCCTTTCTTTATACAATCGAGTGCTCTTGAATGCGTGGAACCGGAATTCCTCAAGATCAGGCAGCCCATTAACTCTGTTGGTGCCCGTTGTTTCCATGTCCAAGTTCAACTGCCTCAGTGCCCACAGTGCTCTATGTTCGAGCTCAATCGGAAGGTGGCATGCCTTACCAAATACCAACTTGTAAGGTGATACCAATTGGGGTTTTGAAGGCTGTACAATATGCCCACAATGCATCACCCAACTTCATGTCCCAATCCGTTCTTATTGCATTCACCATTTTTGTGAGGACACTTTTGATTTCCCAGTTGGACACTTCAACCTGCCCGCTTGTTTGTGGGTGCTATGGTGAGGCTACCTGGTGGCGAACACCATACTTCTCCAACAAGCGTGCAAACGCTCTATTGCAGAAGTGAGATCCAACATCGCTGATTATAGCCCGGGGGTTCCAAAATGGGTGAAGATTTTTTTCTTTAGGAAATTGGTCACCCCCTTTGCATCATTGGTTGGTAGAGCAACTGCTTCGACCCACTTCGAGACATATTCAATCGGCCACCAGTATATACTTGTTACCGTAAGAGCTGACAAATGGCCCCATGAAGTCGATTCCCCACATGTCGAATACTTCCACCTCTTGGATTGTGGTCATTGGCATCTCATGACGTCGGGATATGTTGCCCGTATTTTGACATTCATCGCAGCTTTTTACCCAGGTATGAGTATCCTTGAACAATGTAGGCCAGTATAGTCCTGATTCTAGTACCTTTGCTACTGTTCGGACTCCTCCAAAGTGTTCCCCATATGGCGAAGCATGACAGGCCTGCAAAATAGAGGGTTGATCTTGCTCGGGGATACACCACTGGATCATGTTATCAACACATATTTTGAACAATAAAGGCTCATCCCAATAATAATCACCATAATCCCGGAAAAACTTTTTATTTTGACTCGAGGAGAAATCATGCGGTACTATACCACATGCCAGGTAGTTAGCAATATCAGCATACCATGGTGCTTCCTCCATTGTCATTGCCAGTAATTGCTCATCCGGGAAGGTCTCGATGATGTCTCCAACCTCTGTTCTCTTTTCTGCCCCTTCCAACCTTGAGAGGTGGTCGGCCACTTTGTTGTTTGTTCCCTTCCGGTCCCGAATTTCCAAGTCAAAATCTTGCAGCAAATGAACCCAACGAATCAAGCGGGGTTTTGACTCCTTCTTTGCTATCAAGTACCTAATGGCTGCATGGTTAGTATAAACAATAACTTTTTAGCCGATCAAATATGACCTGAATTTGTCGAAGGCAAACACTACAACGAGCATTTCCTTTTCAGTGACCGTGTAATTCAACTGTGCACCACTAAGCGTCCTGTTTGTATAATAGATGGGGTACATCATTTTCTCCTTGCGCTGCCCCAAGACCGCTCCTATCGCATAATCACTGGCATCGCACACCAGTTCAAATGGTTGCTCCTAGTCGGGTGCAACAATGATGGGTGCAGTGACTAGTCTCTTTTTCAGCTCCTCGAATGCCATCCTGCAAACATCAGAAAACACAAAGTGCTGGTATTTTTCAAGCAGCTTACATAAAGGGTTAGCAATTTTTGAAAAATCCTTGATGAACCGCCTGTAGAATCCGGCGTTCCCAAGGAAACTCCTCACTGATTTCACTGAAGTAGGTGGTGGTAGCTTCTCAATCACGTCAATTTTTGCATAGTCTACTTCAATCCCCTTTTTGGACACTCTATGTCCCAGCACTATTCCTTCTTGTACCATAAAATGGCACTTCTCCCAGTTCAGTACCAGATTTGTTTCCATACATCGTTTGAGCACCCTTTTGAGGTTATGGAGACAATCTTCGAATGAATCTCCTACCATGGAGAAATCATCCATAAACACTTCCATAATGTATTAGACCATGTCGGTAAAGATGGATAACATACACCGCTGGAATGTGGCCGGTGCATTGCAAAGCCCAAAGGGCATTCTCCGAAAAGCAAATATGCCATACGGACATGTAAAGGACGTTTTTTCTCTATTTTCTGGGGCTATTGAGATTTGATTGTACCCCGAGTATCTGTCCAAGAAACAAAAGTGCGATCGCCCAGCTAATCTGTCCAACATCTGCTCAATGAATGGCAAGGGGAAATGGTCCTTTTGGGTGGCTGCGTTTAGTTTCCTATAATCCATGAAGATCCACCACCCGGTGACTGTACGAGTTGAGATCAACTCGTTATTCTCATTTTGTACAACAGTCATTCCGCCCTTTTCGGTACACACTGAACGGGGTTCACCCAATTGCTGTCAGAGATGGGAAAGATGATGCCCGCGTCCAGCCACTTAATCACCTCATTTTTCACTACCTCTTTCATGTTCGGGTTCATCCTTCGTTGATGTTCCCTGGACGATTTGTGCCCTTCTTCCAGAAGAATCTTGTGCATGCAGAAGGCCGGGCTGATACCTTTTATGTCTGCCATGGTCCAACCAATGACAGTTTTGCATTCTTGCAACACTTTTAGGAATTGTTCAACCTGCACAGCTAGCAAACCAGATGATATGATAACAGGTAAAGTAGAGTTGGGACCCAAGAAGGCATACCTGAGGTGGGCTGGAAGTGGCTTCAGCTCCAGTTGTGGTGGTGTCTCAACTGATGGTTTTGCAGGTGGTGAGGCTCTTTCTTCTTAATAGAGGGGTTCAAATCGGGGTTCTCTCTTCCAAAATCCTTGGCCTTCGAGTTCCATAACCCACTCTGCCAACCCTTCGCCATCCATTTCCTCTAAATTTATCAAACAAGCTCTCAATGGATCTTTGGCATTAAGGGTCTCATCTTCATCATGTAGGATCACATCCACCGCCTCCACTAGGGAGAAATTCGCATACTCACTGTGTCTCCTCATGGATTTTTGGACGTTGAATATCACTTCTTCATCGTTCAACCTCATTTTAAATTCCCCAGTCTCGCAATCAATTAGTGTTCTCCCAGTGACTAAAAATGGCCTTCCTAAAATGATGGGAATCTCCTCGTGGACTTGGCAGTCCAGAATGACAAAATCAGCAGGGAATACAAACTTCCCCACTTGCACCAACACATTATCAAGAATCTCTGTCGGCTGTTTAACTGTGCGGTCAGCCAATTGAAACAGCATAGAAGTCGACCTAGCTCTTCCAATACCCAGCTTTTTGTATATTGCCAAGGGCATCAAGTTTATGTTGGCTCCTAAGTCATACAATGCTTTTGCAAAAGCATAACTTTCAATGGTGCACAGAATGGTGAAACTACCTGGATCAGACATCTTTTGAGCCATAGGTCTAGTCAGTACCGCACTGCATGTCTGTGTCAGAGTCACTGTGGATAGGTCCTGAAAATCAAATTTCTGCGACATCAGGTATTTCATCATCTTTGCATATCCTGGCATTTCCCTCTAGGAATCCATCAAAGGAATATTCAATTGAATCTGGCAAAGCATTTCCATAAATTTCCTGTATTGATCCTCTTTCTTTTGTTTTGCCAATCTCTGAGGGAATGGTGCAGGCATCACTTTTTGTCCACTGCTTGCTGGTTGTTCTTTATTAGAATTTTGTGGCACAAGAGGAGCCACTTGTTCTGCAACCTTTTCACTTTCTTTGGCTTTACCCTTTTCAACTGGGCTTGTTCAACCACCACTTCAGTGAGTTCTGCTAATTTATCTATCTCGGCTGGAACTAGAGTGGCTGGCATAGTCTCTCTTCTGGTTTGGGCATCCTCTTTCTCCCTGTCTAAATCTCTCCCATTCTGGAGACTGACTGTCATCAGCTGATTCGGGTTTCGCTCCTTTAGGTTGACGTTTGTGTCGGCCGACAATGCTCTCTGGGGGCGGTTGTTTAAGGCCATGGACAACTGCCTCAGTTGAGTTTCAAACACCTTTATTGCTGAATATTGTGCTGCCAACTTTTCTTGCATCTTACCATTTGTGCCAATGAGTTGCTGCAGCATACCCTTGATCTCCACCATGTTGTTGTCTTGCTGCTGATGAGGTGGTTGGTATGTCATTTGTTGTTGGTGTTGCTGCTGATAGCCCTGTTGTCTTTGATATGGAACCACTTGGCCTTGTGGTCGTACACCTCCAGGTTGTGGTATGTTAGGTCTGTACTGCTGGTTGGGTGTTGGCCCCCACTGTTGTCCTCCTTGTCTCTGACCCCTAAAATTGTTAACATAATTCATATCTTCTCTAGGACCCTGGTTATCACCTTCTCCACTCCATGAACACATATAAGATTGATTGATGCAAGGGGTACACAGTCCTCCATTTATTGTATCAACGATATGCAATTGCTTTGTACCCATCTCCTCAATCTTCTTCGTCGGTATACTCATCTGAGTCATGAGTGTGGCTATGTTCTCTGCATGTGAATTATTTGGGTCAAGAGGAGCTGAATGCACTATTGGTGTCAGAATTGTACCTTTCATCCTCCATCCTGAATTCTGAGCCATCTTGTCAGGAAGGACTTTGCACTCAGTAAATATCTTGCTCAGAAAAGCACCCCCAGCCGAAGCGTCCACATTTTCTTTCAAATTGTCCGCTAGCCCCATGTAGAATCTCTGGCCGAGCATCTGATATGTAATACCATGGTGAGTATACTTCACTAGCATTCCCTTGAATCTTTCCCAAGTTCCTGCAAGGTCTTAGTGGGCTTCTGCTTGTACTGTAATATCTCGTCAATCTGTCTTGCAGTCTTGTTGGGAGGATAGAACTTGTTATGGAACTGCTTGACTACTTCCTTTCATGTGGCAATGGAGTTTATTGGGAGTGAATTCAGCCAAATCTGAGCTTCCCCAGTCACTGAGAAAGGAAATAGTAGCAGCTTGATGGCTTCCGGGGTCACATTTGGCTGTCTTTGGGTCACACAAATTGACAGAAAATTTTTCAGGTGTTGTTGAGGATCTTCAATGTGTGACTCGGAGAACAAACCCTTATTCTGCAGAAGATGCAGCATATTATTAGTGATCTGAAATGTCTCTGCTTGTATTTGTAGTACAATAATGGCGGTGGCCAGGTTGTCAGCTATTGGTTGTGCCCAATCATAGAGTGCAGCTTCTGGAACAAGAGGTGCCACCCCTCTATCGTTTGGTACAAGAGGTACCCGGTTGTTTGCGTTGACGTTATCCATGTTTTTCATTTCAAGTTGCGGTAAGTGTTTGTACTTCTTGTTAGCACGGTTTAATGCTCAGAATGTTTTCTCGGGGTCTGAGAGTGTTTCAAGAAGTTCACCAGTCCTCAAAGAGTTTCTAGGCATACACATGCTTCACACAAGAATTCAAACGTGAGAATTTTAATGAAAATATTATTTAGCACCGTAGAAAATTGAGCTAAACTAATAATTCTTGCGATACTTCTAAGTTGTAACAAATAACACCGTTAATTCCCCGGCAACGACGCCAAAATTTGATCACGCCCAACTGTGCCTTATAAAAGACAAAGCGTTCGTTGCAAATATAATCCAATTTAAAGTCCGGAGTCGAATCTTCAGGGAACTAACCTACCTGTTACAACTCTCAGTGATGCTAATGTAAGCTCAGACACTTTTCCAGGTGTAGTATTTTTCTCAATAGTTGTTTGGTTTTATTAACTAAAAAGAATATTAAAACTAACAATATTTATATTAAAGGTAAATCAATGGTATAAAGATCTAGGACAGTGATTTCCCCAATTGCTAAACTAATTCTGACTCTTTCGCTATATTCTCACTGTGTTACGCTAAGAGGATTATGAGCTATGGATTATTGTAATTATCTCTCGATCAACTACAATAATTTACTAGGGCATTCTCCCGAACTACTCTAGCTGATAACTTATGCAGCTCTAACTTATCCCACCAAAGTTTCGTTATCTCTAACCCCACTTTTAAATTCAAGTAATGAATCTCTTCAATTACCCAAAGGTGGTGTTGTTCAACAACAATCTGTTCTTTCTCAAGCAACACCAAGCAGTTAGACACGATTAATCAAGGGCCCATTCAATTAATCACTATACAAAACATAGTTGAACAATCTTAGATTAAACCCGGATCAATTATAACAATATTGAGTCAAAACTTCATCTAACAATTGATTCCATCAACCCTAGACGGATTATTTAGCTACTCATGCTAAAACACAAAGAAAGCATAAAATAATTCATAATTCCCAAAATAGTGACAAAGATGGAGAATAGAAAAACTCTAATTGTATCTTGATCTTCTCACACTTGTTCTTGCCTCTAAAATCAATCTAAAAAACAAGCCTAACTTTCTTGGACGAGTTTATAAGGTTTAAATAGGGTTAGGCTAATTTCTCCCGTTTTTTGCACTTAAGTTCCTGCGGCTTCTGGGCGTTTTCCGAATCGATCGCGGTTGCGGCAGAACGCGGTGGTTAGCATGAATTCTGCCTTTCATCGTTTTTCCCACCGCGTTCCAGCCGTGGTCGCGGTGGGCTTGACTCCAGCTCTCTTCGCCTTTTTTTGCTTCTTTTTCACTCGGGTTCTTCTTGATTGGCCTTATATCCCTCGATTTACTCCAAAACGCTCCAAAGTATCTTCCGAACATGGATTATTTCCTGCAAAGCATAAAAACACTATTTAGAACATTTTGTTATCATTTTTGCACTTAAAACAATACTAGAATATGATTCATTAAAAGTGTAAATAGCGTCTATATAGCCTATTATCACCAACACCCAAGGATCTTTGACTCTCTTCCCGTCACTATGGCATATGCCTCATTTACACTAACTACAGGTCTTCTCAACAGTACATTACTCTCCATGTTACTATAGCTTCTATTCAATCCCATTAAAAATTGTAGTAACTTCTTATTAGCTAGATGTTCTATAGATGGCCTAGCTTCTTCATAATCACACGTAGACAAGGGAACTAACACATCTTGCTCACTCCATAGGTCATTCATTTTTGAGGAGTAAATAGTTACAGAATTTGTATCTTATTTCAAATTGGCAATTTCTGTCCATAGATAATATTCTAATCAAACTGCATCTGTCAAACCTTTCCTTGAAATCATCTTAGATCATCAGAGATCTCTTATTTAATTATTCACAAACTCTGGAAAATGAGATAAAAAAAAAAGACAAAATGGCCTGAAAAGTTGTGTAACAGTGCTCTTAGAGACGTTGAAAATTCGGTTTTTGTTAGGAGTACTATAGTTTAGAGGAAATTCAAGCATCTACTATTGATTGATTGTTACACGATGTTGTTCTTTTACCGTAATTTTGAGATTGAAGCTGCAAGAAATTAAGCTTAAGAAATGCCCTGGAAAATGTAGTACTTGTATGCATTAATAACGTAACCTAAAGCTAAATATCCATTCCCCTTCGAACATTTATGTACTTTATTAGTCACGTCATTACATGCGACGATATATATTGTTAGTTACTTTTTTTCGGTCCACAATAAATAATCTTTTTAGCTTTTTATTTGTGGTAAAAAATAAGTGATGTTTCTCAGAGTTCAAGAATGAATTAATTATTTTTTTTCTTTATTGCCGTTAGAGTAAATAATGTTGGAATATGTGTTAGGAGTATTTATGTGAAGAAATAGTAAAGTTTAATATGATTAATTTAAATGTTAATTAGTGTTAAAAGATGAATTTTTAATATGTATAAAAACAAACAAAAATTACTTATTTTGGACCGGAGGGAATAATATATATTAAAGCTTTTCTTTCGAAAATCATGCAAAAAGATGCATTTTACGTTGAGTCACGGTGGCTAGCGTCACCTGTGGGTTCATGTGCATTTAATAGACCGTTGGTTCAATTTTTTACTATCCACTTTTGCCCTTTCCCTTCTCGAACCCCAAATATATCCAAAATTTGGGGGAAAATAAAAACTAGAACAGTTCAAAAACCAATTAAATTGATATTTGTGATCCAAGGATAAAACAAGTTCAGAAAAAGTTATGATCCTTTACTTATGAAACTTGGAAGCTTCTGTTCAATAATTTTGCCCGAGAAACTCTAAAATATTCTTGTGAAGATAATATATCACAACCAAATGGGATACAAATTTTTGTTGCTATAATTAAAAAGTACAATGATGAGAACCATTAATATCAGATCTCTCATAATTGATGGAAAAGGAAAACTGGGAGACATACGTATAATAATTTCTCCCTCATCTATTATTTTTCTCTACAGCCTGCGATTTGTAGCAACGCCTTTATTACTAATTTAACAATAACAAAGAAAAGGAAAATTTTAAAATTCTCCTTCCCCAAACGAAAAAGAGAGGAAAAGAAAACAGCAATTGGGGGCTTCAATGTAAAAGCCAAAGATTTGATTATGATAAAAACCAATCAATCTTCTCTTTTCAAGCTAACCACTCGGCATCCATTCCTTCAATTTCTTCAATGTCCATACTGTAACACAATAATTTAAAATAAGAATATATATATATATATATATATATGGAGAGGATAGTAGTTTAGTGACATATGAAAACGAATATTCACTGGATAAATTATAATATATATTTGAAAAAGACAGTTAACAAAAAGGTCAAAGATTTGATGACGATGATAATATATAAGTAAAGAATAAATAAAAACAGACGGATCAAACTTCCTTCTTTTAGTAACAAAACAAATAAAAGAAGAAATATAGAAATGCAATTTGGCTGCATGATTACTAACCGAAAATTTTTCTAAC
Organism: Nicotiana paniculata; assembly: GCA_005239505.1. Taxonomy (NCBI): domain Eukaryota; kingdom Viridiplantae; phylum Streptophyta; class Magnoliopsida; order Solanales; family Solanaceae; genus Nicotiana; species Nicotiana paniculata. The sequence continues at coordinate 61,586 of MDKI01283270.1, forward strand.
ATTGTTTTGAAAATACTGTTTCCGAGGGTCTATCGGGGATAACTTCTTTATTCTGTCTTTATAGGAATAAGATTTACGTATACCCTACTCTTCCCAAACTCCACTGCACTGCTGATGATTACTAACCGAAAATTACAAGAGAGAATTACAAAATCAATATTTTCCCACTAACCCAACCAAGTGTAACCCCCGCCCCCCCGGCTCCCCCCACCACCCCCAAACAAAGAAGAAATAACCAAAAAAGGAAAAAGGAAAAGGTAACCAAAAATAAAGGTGGGACCAATGGGTTGTCACTCTCATTTCTGCCACCGCTTGACGTGTCAATCGTAGCAAAGACCCATGCTTCTGTGTACTAATACTAACAAAACATGATGTTAGTGGGTGTTGCTTAACCATGCATCTGTTTTGGCTCAGGAAATTTAAAAGATTTTCAAGCCAATTAGAACAAACTTATTTAAAATCTACTGATAATTGTTCTGAGCAAAAAGATTTAATTATTACGGGATAAATATGAAGGCGATGGGTTAATATCATTTAACAAAATCTGATGTAAAAACATGATCGGGCAACTCAATATACTTGTACGCTTCTGCTATGTGCAGAACATTAGCTATACGCCTGTACCACAATAATTAAAGCGCTGCACTATAGGATTCGGAAAAGAGTCGTATTCAAAAAAATATTATGTAAGCAGCACTCTAAATATCTATTCTAGTACAAGCATCAATTTGACAGTCCACGACAATAATTACTCACTCTGTTTCAAAAGATTGGCCGTCAAAGTATTTTTTAAAAATAAAATTTACATTTTAGCAAAACTATATAAAAAATACTATAAGCTATAATAATTCATAACTAAAAATATTTAAGAAATACAGGGTTAAAGAACAACCTCGTAGACTCTCCAAATAGTAATGATGCCAAACTTTTTGAAACAGAAAAAATATATGATAATATTTACTCGCTTTCGATGTTTGCGTCAAACTAATATATTTTAGTGTGATTAAGCAATATTTGAGGTGCAAAATACATGTTAATACATTGTAATTAGGTGATTAAAGAGTTTGCGGAAGATGCATGTTAAGATATTATTATTGGTGATGTAAACACACCTAATAAAAATAATTTTGTTTTACTCAATATTATTTTGTATTTCGGCGGAAGGTTGTTTCCACGCAAAAGGTAGTAAAAAGATGAATAAAAAATAAGCAAAGAGCATTCCGAGGTTGTACAGTAACATGACCTAGGAACAAAAAACATTTTCTATGTTTTAATTTTACTCGGTAAAAAAGAGATAAAAATATTATGAAAAGAGTAAGAAATTGTTACCATGGTAAGGTAGGATCAGAATAGGTATCATCGACCTGTTGTTGCAAGCAGCTTTCGTTTGGATTCAACCAGGCTGGGAATTCCATAACTTCATCAAATGGATAACACCCATAATCCTCAGCAACATTACTCTCATGATCAGGGTCAATTTCCATGGTTTTCAAGAACTTGTACCACCAAGCTGAAGTTGCCAAATTGAGGGTGTCATTCCACTCCATCTCATGTTGCTCCCCTATTGATCTAATCTCTGCCATTTCCTGGTCATCCATTGATGGATGCAACCCTGAATCTTCACAATTGACAGAATCCACCATCTGAATTGGAGCTCCTCCTTGGGATAATCCCATATAATGAAATTCATCTGAAGAAGATGAAGGGGATGATGATGAGTAGATTGAGGTGTTGTTATTGCTACTACAATAAGGGGTTGCATCTAAATTGCTAAAATCATGGAAATTGAGATTCAGGCCTAATGTTTGGTTGGGAAGTGGAAAATTGAGGTGGTCTTGTAAAGGTAATTGGGAACCAAAGGATGAAACATGGCAAGAATAAGGATATTGTGGAAGACAATTAGGGAAGGTTGAATTAGAGAAATTCTCCATATTGTTGTAACTTGGTAAGTTATTGTTTATAGTGTTGGAAGCATAAATCCTCGGATTTCTACGGGATTTTAGCTTCCCTTGTTCTTCTCCTCCTGAAGATTCTTGAGGCCAAGTCTGTAATGACTGTGGCCCCGTCTGAAACTGTTGTTGTTGTTGCTGTTGTTGTTTCATAGTAGCTCTATGAAACTTAAGGGCAGTGACAATCTCTCGCCGAGCCTCGGCCATATTTAGAAGCCGCTCTTGATAAGGCCTACTAGTGTGGAGTCTCCTCCTCACTTGTTTCTTTTTAAGCTGTGGTGGTTGTGGTTGTGGTTGTGGTGTTGGCTGTGATAATTGTTGTGTATCACTACACAAACTATCATCATTCTTTGTTGAATTCTCTAGTGAATCATCATTGTTTTTGGGATTTAAGGGATCTTTGGTACGTGAAGAAGTTAACTGTTTGACTAGGTTTCTAATATAGGCACCAGAGAGATGAGGCTCTTGTTTTAGTTTGTCAACCTTTTCTACTTCCATTATTCCTGCCGAGTTTCCTTTCTTTGGTGAAGATCTTCCCCTCATCTTTAACTCAATGGCTTTGGGACAGGATTCTTGTTCTTTTTTTAGATGGAAATGGAAAGATCAAAATGGCAAGAAGGTCGGTCTAAAGAAACATGTCATTCACTTTCTGAGAGCCAAAGTACACTATGCAGAGGAGAGGCAGAGGTTAGGAAGGTCTCTTGGGTTCTTATAAATAGCTGGAGACAGTCTCTAGGGTTTTTAAATTCTTTTGGAGTTTTCTCACTTTTGCAAATTCATACCTATTTTTCTTCCCCCATTTTTCTATTAACTTTTGTTACTTGTCTTAGATGGGTAGTTAGGAGAAGTTACATAACAGATTTTACTCTACAAAATGACAGTTACAAGTGTAAGCACTTCTCTCCTTTTAAAATAATATAATAATCAAGTTAGAGAGGTATGAGACATAATGCTCCTATCATAATTGGAGAATCAATTGTAACAACATTAAGCATATAAAAAGGTTGACCTATAAATAAGTTAATTTGAGCATTGAGCCAAATAGATATGAGTCGAGCTAATCTCATGAACTTGCTATAGTAAATAGTGCAGTCAGGAAAGGGGATTCAAAAGAATCTTAGAAAATTATGAATTCGATAAGGGGATTCAGCAATTTATGTATAATAAAAAATTTGTTACACAATATAATCTTTTAACGAAGGAGATTCAATTGAACATCAAGCAAAGTCGAGTCCAAGGTGAACCAAACCAAGATTCGGCAGTACTAAAACAAGTCCAATCGAGCTTTGTATAGCATAATCGAACCAAGTTGAGACCGAGTCAATTCTTTAATATTTATTTCATATATGCAACTTTACCTTTAGATTAAGCAAATGCACAATGAATAGATCGGTTAAGAATAACTATAAAGATACTTTAAATTGAGAATTGAATGTAACTGTGATTGAATTCTGTGAATTATTAGTTTAAACTGTTTAAGTTAGAATCTAGAATCCATATTTTGAACCCCTCGGTTCTTTCTCCTTTTTTGGATAACTCAATCTCATTCCATAACTAACATACAAAAGATGGTGCTAAAAGTAATATACAAATGACCGAGTGGCTCAACCACATCTATTCAAGTAGTCCAACTCAAGTTTGAACACCTTGGTTCTAAGCTTAATAATCCAAAAAGAGAAGTCGAACTAGAAAACAAAACATTTCATTCAAATCAAGCAATTTGACTGTCCGTTATACAAGGCAGATCAAGGTTAGAGAAAATCCAAAGTGTGAAATAATGGACTTTCACAAGATACATGGACATTGATGACTTCGGTGCTGTAACTAAGTCTATGGCATATGTTCATGTGATCGTTTTGGTTAGGTCGGGTATTCTCATTATATAATAAAACAACTAAAGAAACGAGAATTCAAAACATCTGAAGAAAAATGGAAGAAATTCAAAAATAACCAGATTGATAAGTGGTCATTTAAAAATAGCCACAGTTTCAAAAGTAATCGAAATTTAGTCATTTTTCATATAAAGATAAATCTGAACGAAAACACTGTTCAAAATCTGGAAAACACTCCAGTATAATATACTGGACTTCCAGCATAATATTCTGGAGTTCCAGTATAATATATTGGTCCAGCATAATATGTTGGAAGTTCATACAGAGGTGCTCTAATCTCCAATTTATTATGCAGGAACTTTCCGCGTGTTGGAGTTCCAACATAATATGCTGGAAGTTCATACACAGGTGCACCGATCTCCAGTATATTATGACGCACTGATCCATGTTGCAGTAAAATAGTGGCTATTTTTTATTGACTTTGCAAATGCTGGCTATTTTTGAATGATCAATCTGAAAACTAGTTAATTCGCGCTATTTTTACAAGAAAAATAGAAAAGGTAGTCCACTGGCCTGCATAATTAAGGCCTGCAAGGAAGACCTTCAATGCTCAAGAACGGCAATTCACAGCTGGTTTTATCACACATTTTATACTTAACTAACCGTCCACGAGATGTCACAAATAAGATCGAGGAGAACAGAGTGGACCTACAAATATAATTGTGTACAAGATATAGATGTACTAAACCCCAATTATGTGGCTAATTAAGTCATTCGGTTTCATGCACACAAGGGCAAGGATAACTTCATGACATGGCCTTGACCAGAGGCGGACCCAGGATTCGAGCATGACGGGGGCATCACTGTATATGCTAATAACTAACGATAAAATTCGGCGTGCAACTCTTTGAAACATAATTATTATGATGACTTATCATCCAAGTATTAACAAAAAGAAGTTCTAAAGAAAAAGAAAGCACTAAAAGGGGAGAGAGAGAGAGTTCTTCGTAAAAGGACGTTCAAACTTAAAATTATCAAAAACTTACTAAAGAAATTAAGAGTATGTTAATACTAAAAGAATTGAAGAAGAGAGTCAAACTATTAGTTTCCATTGCCAATTCAGAGTGATTGTTAAAGAAAATTGTGGCAGAAGATTTGTATTTTTCTATTTGTGGAGCAATAAGCTGCAATTTGAGGCTTTCAATTTTAAGGAAGGAAAATGCAAAAAAAGAATAAAATTAATTAAGTTAACTATTTTGTATTAGTACTAAACTATAATTGAATTTTAAAAAAAGAAGAAGATAAAAGTAAAAAATAAAGTAATTTGCTATTAAATAAAAATTACATTGTATTCAAAGAACTAAAATAAAAAAGAGGAGAAAAGACGGTGGTTTCGAACCTGCGTCATCACAACATAGGAGAGAATTTAAGCGCCCAAAACAACCACTTCTTCCATTTGTCACTTTGTGGTTGGGGGCACCATTAAAATATTTAAGGGGTCCTGTATATAAGTACAGATATATATAATATGTATATACAGAATTTTTACCGAGACTAACGGGGTCACGTGACCCTCCAACCGCCAATTTAGGTCCGCCCCTGCCTGACCCTTCTCAAGTCATCAATTTCAGCGATCACCGCTACCGTCGTCATCAGATATATATAACCAGAAATTATCCTAGAAAGTATTGTAAGCATCAAAGAATTTACTTTTGCTACGTTGATGTGATAAATAAAGATATTACACATAGAATCAAAATGAAATAGTTGAAAAGTTGAGATAAAAAAGTGTTGATCAAGATATTATGTATAGAAGGATACTTAGAAATGTTACATGAGAGTGAATGTTGAGATGTTAAAGTTCATCATATCCACAAGATGATTGCCGTAAATTAGTGGATATTAAAATATATTTACAGTTGTACAAGAATAAACAAGATTATAATGATCACATTTGGCAAAAGTTGTGAGTAGTATTACATAAAGAATAAAGTGAGAAGAGTCCACTAGAGATGGTTGGGAAATGTCCTGCATTGACTTGCAGACACAGTCCATAGATGTGATACCATGGTGAGTGAAAGTGTCAAAACAGGGACGAGGTGATCACCTACAACTAATTAGAAGAAAATTGTCTACAAAAACCTACAATCTTCTCACCAAGTGAAGAATAGGGCATAATGAATTAAAACAATCAATATAATTGAGAATATATTTTAGTAATGTTAGTATATTTACTTTCGATATTGAGTGTTTTAGTCGTGTAGGAAACTTTATATTATTATATACCGTATAAGACATTAGCGCACTAGTTGTTGTTGAAGACTTTGCTATTCCTTCTACCTTTCAATTGATTGAAAAAGAGGGCATTTTAGGCAAAATAACTTCTGCTGGTTTTCAAGCAATTTGTCTGAAGGCTTGTAAGTTGGTACCCATGGGACCAGGATCAAAACGTCAGCAGAAGGCTACAGAAACTGACAGGAGAATCTCCATACTCTTGTAACCTCATTTCTTTTACATAAACAATTGTATTTGAGCATAATGAAATGCAAATAATATTTGTGTAATAAAATCCAATATTTATTGTTCAAATCGTTGACATGACTAGTGTCTGTTCTTAAAACAGAGAACTTGGACCCTTAGGAAAGGCAATTCACACACAGCCTGTTAAAGACAGAAATGCTCCATACCTCTCCCTTCCTTTTCTTTCTGTTTTCTTTCCTATATTGCTGCTTTTTCTCCCAAACAGTTTCTATTTAATTTCTAATGCCTACTTGGACCTGCCAATGGCATGGCTCCTGAGTCTTTTAGAAGATTTGAGTAACAGCAATAACAGTAAAAAGGGTTTAGCTTATGATAACCAACTTAGATTGATTATATCATTAATTAAAGAAACATCAAAAGGAGTCCTTAACTGAAGGAGAGTTAGATTGACAACCTTGGAAACTAAGATTTAAATTAGGGCAGAAGCAAGAGTAGATGAATTCAAACCGTCTATAAAGTTACTTGATACTTGTATTGGTGGAAGGCGAACCTTGGTGAAACTGGTAAAGTTGTTGTCATGTGACCAGAAAGTTATGTTTCAAGCCGTGGAAACAGTTCTTGCAAAAATACAGGTTAAGGTTGCGTATAATAGACCCTTGTCATCCGGCCTTTCCATGGACCCTACGCTTAGCGGGAGCTTAGTGCTACTTTGATACTTGTATTAGTGAAAGATAGCAGGTATCGATTGATTAGTCATTCGTGCGTAAACTGACTCAGACACCAACGTTATCAAAAAAATTTACAGGCAACCCGGTGCAAAAAGCATTCACAGTTCATGAAGGATTCGGAGAAGCGCACCCGAGAGGATGTTATGTAGACAACCTACCCTGATACAAGCATCAGTAGTTGATTCCACTATTCGACGGTTCGAACCCGTGACCTATAGGTCACAACGAAGACAACTTGACCGTTGCTCCAAAGCTCTCAAACGTCATCAAAAAAAAATTTATATCAACTAATGTATATCTAGTTTAAAACCTCACTACACAAAGCAATTTCAGTCAACTATAACTTCAAATTAATCAAAATGTTATTTTGTGGCTTGAATAATTTTCTTGTATTTTTAGGAAACTCATAATCCCAATAGGTTTAGGAAAACACATTGTCCTAATAGATTTGGGAAAGGAAAAGCTATTATCCTTGTCAAATTGGAAAACTTTTCTCTTATAGGTTTGGGACCTTTTGGGATCTATATAGAGAGGTTGTAGTTGGGGATTCTAGAGATTGTACTGGACTTTTCTTCTCATTCATAGTGTAAAACTCTCTTTGATTTTGCCCCGACGATTAGGCTTAGCCGAACCTCGTTAAATCCTTGTGTTGATTTTTCTTCTCTATTTACTTTATGTGTGATTGTGTTCTAGTTGACCCACAATCTTCCGCAAAAATTGGTATCAGAGCAAGGTTCGGGTTTCCACATATAATCTAGTGTAAAGATGTCTTCATCATTTTCAACAAAGTACGAAGTACAAAAATTTGATGGGGAATCTAGTTTCAGTCTATGAAAGATTATGATGAAATCATCGTTGATGTTACAAAGGTTATGAAAGGCAATTAATGAGGATTTTACTGAAGTGATGAAAGAGACAAAGAAGGCAAACTCGAAGGAGAGGGCTTTGAGTGCGATCGTCTTGAGCGTTACAGATAGCATTCTTCGGGAAATTGTTGAAGAAACTTCTGCAGCAATGGCATGGAAGAAGTTGGAAAATCTGTATTCTAAGAAATCGCTGATAAACCGCCTCTACCTGAAAAAGAGGTTATACAATCTCCGTATGAACGAAGGTACACCTGTTAAAACTCACATTGATGAGTTTAATTCAATTATAATGGACCTGAAGAATGTGGATATCAAAATTGAGAGTGAGAATCAGGCATTGATTGTGTTATGTTTTTTACCATCGTCTTATGATACTTTTGCCGATACGCACTATATGGGAAAGACAGTATTTCACTGAAAGATGTTAGTAATACAATAAAAAAGAGTTGAAAAAGAGCTTTCCGGACAGCAGAATTGAGGGCGAGGTCATGTGATTAGAGGAAGAACACAACAAAAGGACTTAAACGGGAAAAAGTCAACCGCCAAATCAAAGTCTAGAGCAAGAAAGCAAAACTGTTATGAGTGTCGGGAGCAAGATCACTACAAGAGAGATTGTCCTAAGCTAAAGGAGAAAAGAGGGAAGTAGAAAATAGATAATTCGGCATATACTGTTGACACTGGCAATAGTTCTGATACTGTGGAACTGTCTACATGAGATATTATAATCCATTACCAGTAAAGGGGATTGGTAACATCAAATTGAGAATGTTCGATGGAATTATCTAAACATCGAGTGCTGGCATGTTCCTCGGATAAAGAGAAATTTGATTTCTCTTTCGACTTTGGATGATCAAGGGTATAGATTTCACTCCGAGAATGGAATACTTAAAGTGTCTAAGGGATTCATGGTACTCATGAAGGGCAAACTGCAATCTAAATTGTATCATCTTCAGGCCAGTGTAGTTGAAGGGGAAGTTGTTGTAGCTTCTGGGGAAAGTGATCTGAATCAGTCTCAGTTGTGGCGCTTGCGACTTGGCCATATGAGTGATAATTGATTGTCTTTGTTGAATAAGCAAATTTGTTGAATGGGTACAAAAATCAAGTTTGAATTTTTGTGAGCATTATGTGTTTGGTAAACAGACAAGGGTAAAGTTCAGCAAGAAGGTCGAACACAAGACCAGAGACTTGTGGTGCCAGGTATTTTTCTGAAAACAAAAGATGAGGCATTTCCGGCATTTGTTAAATGAAAGACGATGGTTGAGAGGCAGACGGAAAAAAAAGTTAAGCATATCGAATTGACAATGTGTTGAAATTTTGTAATTCTGAGTTCGATAATTTCTGCAGCAGGGAGGGCATAGTGAGACACAGCACTTGTGTCAGACCACCACAACAAAATGGTGTTGCAGAACGTGTGAACAGAACGCTTTGTGACAGGGCACAAAACATGCCTTCACACTCATGTGTTAGTTAGCAAGGATTTTTAGGTTGAAGCAATCAATACAGCTTGTTATTTGGTCAACAGATCTCCATCCACAGCTATTTAGTTCAAAACTCCTTTTGAGGTATGGTAAGATTCGCCTGCTGATTATTCAAATTTAAGGATATTTGGTTGTCCTGCTTATGCTCATGTGAGGGATGAAAATTTGAGCCGAGGGCAAAGAAGTGCATATTTCTAGGGTATGCAACTAGAGTGAAATGTTATAGGTTGTGATGCACATATCAAAAGACTCCAGGGCTAATTATCAGTAGGGATGTAACATTCAATGCATCTGCCTCATTGGACAGTCAGAGGGAGAAAGCAATAGCAAAAACATATCGTGGTATCAGTGACTGCATAAAGCTAGAAATCGAATCTCCGCTAGCTCGGCCCAGTAGTTCTAGAGTAGAGAAGTTGAGGAGGTGCAAAATATTGATCAAGATGATAATATTGATGCACCTGCGCAACAACAACCATATAGCATTGCAACAAGCAGAGACAAGAGAGTGATTAACCGACCGCAAAGGTTTGCAAACATAGTTGGTGGGAATTTTCTTGGACATACGAATCCTTTGGAATTTGCTTTGGCAATTGTAAAGACTGTTGATGCGTTAGAGTGTTATAGCTATCGAGAAGCTATTCTGGGTACAGAACCAAATCGACGTATTAGTCATATGGCTGAAGAGATTGAGTCTCTTAACGAGTTTAGGCGTAGCCTAGACTTGGTTGATATGAGCGGCAATGGGTAGAGTCCTTACGAAGGCTGAGGGCAAGGTAGAGAGGCGTTGCTCCTGTTGATGAAGAGAATTCAAGCCAAGGGGAAGATTTGTTATTTTGTGGCTTGAATTATAATCCCTATAGGTTTAGGAAAACCCAATGTCCTAATAGATTTCGGAAAAGAAAAGTTATCGTTCTTGTCAAATTGGGAAACCTTTCTCTTATACCTTTGAGACCTTTTGGGATCTATATATAGGGGTTGTAGTTGGGGATTCTAGAAATTATACAGTGTTTTTCTTCTCATTCATAGTGGAAAACTCTCTCTGCTTTTGCCCCGAGGATTAGGCTTAGCCGAACCTATTTAAATCATTGTGTTGATTTCTTTTCGCTATTTACTTTGTGTGTGATTGTGTGCTAGTTAACCCACGATCTTCCGCAACACAAAAATTAAAAACGTCAATTAATATTAAGTTCAATCAACTATTTGGAGTTGCACCCGACACCTTCTGTGTCCTCACGAGTATGACACTGTAGTGTACGTAGGAAGCAAATGCAGTAATCTGTCCCAAAAACATAGAATTTCTTCTTTTTTTTTATAAATGAAATCAATAGGGAACTCTATTATATACAATATTGGGACAAGTAAATTATGAGGTTTCACCAAAGTCTGAGCTTTAATTTAACATTTAATTCTTATTTGCTGAGGACTGTTCAATCCAGAAAAGGAATTTACCTCTCAAACAGCTGGTAAAAGGTTCAAATATTTCCATTTTGCTATTTTTATGTGTGATGTTTTTTCTGTTCTATGATCCAAACAAGTAAAGGATAACTGTGAAAGCTGTGTTATTGCTCAACCATCATTCACATGGAAATGTCCTATCATCAACAGGAGGCGAAAAAAAGGCTCTTAAAGGTATCCAACCTTTCACATAACTATGCAGGTTAAAGATGTCAGGCAATCAATTTTAGCAAATGGCAATAATATTCCATAAATATCAGTAACAGAAAAAGGCTAAGCTTTCTCGCAAATGTTAGTATAGGAATTACAAGAGCTCTGTTTAGGATGACCATACTGTTGTCGATCTTTAAAAACATTACTCCCTCTTGCCAATTTAAAATGTCAGTCACCACTAAATTTCTATATAAGTTATAAAAATTTCAAGCACTTAATGTTTGTCTAACTTTCAAGCCATCACTTTGGTAATTTCTTCCATAGTCACTAGAACAATATGCTTGTATCAGTGACTGATACTTGTATCAGAGTAGGCTCACGTAATGATAGGCTGCCCTTAATCACTGATACTTGTATCAGTCACTGATACTTGTATCAGAGTAGGCTCACGTAATGATAGGCTGCTCTTAATCATTAGAACAATATGAATTTTATTGACAATTTAAACTCAATAATTAATCAAATACCTTTATATAAAATAAAAAGATATAGGGTGTTTACCTAACAATTTCGAAAAGAAAAAAAGGAGGTATAGAGTGCTATCTTCTTATGGGGACCAGATAGTGCAATAAAATTGGCCTAAGGTAAATACACTGTTGTCTGCTATATATATAAGTAATTCAACTATTTTACCGGGTGAGATGTAATAATTTTGACACTGGATATCTAAGTGGACACCTCGATCATTCCAATGGAATCTTTTCACCAATTCAGATACATAATTCCCAAACAATAATATCAGTCCTTCATTTCTTACCATAATATCAGTCCTTCATTGTCCCCAAAACATATAGGAAGTAGAATTTCCAATTAAACCCATTGGAAGACAAATTAAATATGCATTTTCCACTCAAGAAAAAAACAAGTTTAACATGCATGTGTTGTCAAAACACGAATCTCATACCTTACCCACATATTTCTACACATATGGTATGAATAGAATTAAAAGATTGACATAATTTTAAGTAAATTGAGATCTGGTATATAAAATTTTCTTAATTATATCGCTTCATTTAAACTCATCTCAAAAAAATATTGAGAATTTTATTTGTACTGGAAAATTTCTGACAATACTAAATAATAAACGTAAGACACATTTCTAACTAACTAATATCACCTATATATATCTTTTCTTTATAGGTCAATATGAGTCTCAAGAATTTGTAAGTTCTCGGACGTAATTTTCTTTCATGTAATTTCAGGTCTATTTCGTCCAATTTTATTAGTTTCATTCTTCATGATTTCACACCTATAAACCAGTGCATTTCAGTATTTTTAACTTACACTTTTGCTTAATTTGATTATTTTAATCTGCTCTAATTTTGTATGGCCGCATACTATCTACAACTCTGCAATATTCATATTATGAAAGTTTGACTTTAGGCCAATATTCACTTTCATACAACATTATTGGTTTTTTAACTGTTTTATAAAACTAACCTCTCACTTATGGTGGGTGTCATTATATACATCAATAGCATTTCTCCATTTCGACTATCATATTTTAATTCTATCAAACATTTTCATCTATCATACCATTTGTCTAATATATCAAGCCTAATATCTGGATTGTTTGATTTAGGCACAACAATTGCATCTGGGTTGTGTTTGGTACGATATCTAATTTTTTCCGTGTTTGGTGATTTAAATATTTTTGAAAATATTTTTCTTATGAACTCATTCTCTTCCGATTGAGAGAGAATATTTTCTTATTAAGAGAAGGAAAAAGATTTTTCAAAACACCTTATCAATCTTTCCCATCCACCTAATTCCACCCCGTGCCTACCCACTCCACCTCCTCTCCAAAAAGGTTTTTTTTTTTTTAAAA
>ML352086.1:0-59642 GCA_005239505.1 Nicotiana paniculata
CTCCTAAGACATGCGACAACTCACCACACAAGCGGGCCAACTTGTCCTAAGCAGATATTGAAAGAAATGGCAAAACTCAATTATAACTGGGTCAATTGGGGGTCTAAACCCTAAAGTGAAAGGATATGTATAAACAAAAGAATATCCCATCTTGTAAGACGTTATTCTTTGATTACTATTCGGAATATAGACAGGAAAGTCAGACTTCCAAAAGCATTCCCTCCGAACAAGGGAAATCTGACCCTCAGTTATAAGGGTTGGATATCTTTCGACACTATCAAGAGAAGAAGATTGATCTACAAGAACTTGACAATCCCTAGCAATAATAAATTTAGCAGGGAATATTTCATCGACTTCAAGTTCACGAAGGCGTTCGCCTCTACCTTTAGACAAATACCGAGAAACCCTAAATCCTAAATCTCGGAGAAACTGGAGATCTAGTGGAAGAAGGAGGAACTATCTGAGAATAAGAAGAGCCCCTCGAAGGAGTGGATCCTAGACTTCTAAGTCTACCACTCCTCCGACTCCCAGTCGGAGCAGAAGATGGCGCTAAACTTTCAATATCTATTACTCTTTGAGGCTGGTTTGAAGAAGACATGTTTACAAAGGCAAAGAAAAAGTTAGAAAAGTGTTTCGTGGAAGCAAAGAAAAGAAAACATGTATTTATACTTGAAGACACCCGTCAAACATGAAGAAAAAGGAAAATAATGATAAAAAGTCATAATTGAAGATGTCACTTCGGGACAGGCACAGCCGCAAAAAGCTCTAAAAGGTGCCGAGTAAATGCATAACCAATCCGAAAATGACACGTGGTATGAGAATTAAATGGAAGTGAAAAATGACGCCTATGGTGCAGAGAAGGATACAATGATTCAAGGAAAAGCGACAGCAAAATATTTCCGCCATAAATGAATATCCACTTACCAAATATCAATAGTTAAATATATGGTAAGTGGGGGGACTATCTATATTGGTAAAAAAGAGTTTCACATGTAAGCCAGCTTTTGACAACTCAGCCAGTCAAGTGGACATAGGAAAACACGACAGCTAGATGTGATTCTTTGAAGAGGTACGGTACAAAGAGGCACGGTTCAGTAAACCCACAAACTTATCAGCTACGGGAAACTCAACTTGATCAAAACGGGAGAGAGGCACGGTCAGAATGAATCTAGACAAAGCTACGGGCAGATTCAAGGACCCATAATTGATTACTCGAACGTTATGTAACCGAACCCCAATTACCGTTATCCTTTGTAACGCCTCATTAATGTTATAGTTAGTCATTAGTGAGTAACCATAGCAAGAGTCGTACATTATAAGAATCTCCTATATAAGGGAGGGGAATACAGCTTGTAAAGGCATCTGATTCTCGAATACAATAAACTTCGATTTTCTATATTTCTGCAATATTGTCTATTATTCTTTTTTCTCCATTACCTTGATTATCAGTAACCCGTATTCATCTTAAAAAATAAGCTTTAGTCAAAGGGTCTAATTCTTTAGTTAAACAATACTGACGCTCTCTGATGCGCTCATATAAAGAAGACCGAGAAACCACACAAGCTAGAACCCGACTAGGTTCCGAAACATCTAACTCACAAACTGATTGGCCAAGGTCTGAACATATGATGCAAGCGGTCTCTCGCCAACAAGAATATAAGCAACGCTACCCATACTCACCGCCTTTCTACTCATGACATCGGCAACCACATTCGCCTTCCCGGGATGATACAAAATGGTAATATCATAATCTTTTAATAGCTCCAACCACCTCCGCTACCTCAAATTTAGATCCTTTTGCTTGAACAAGTGTTGTAGACTCCGATGATCTGTAAATACCACACAAGACACGTTGTAGAGATAATGCCTCCAAATCTTCAATGCATGGACAATAGTTGCCAAATCTAAATCATGAACGGGGTAGTTCTTCTTATTGGGTTCCAATTGAGGTGAAGAATAAGCAATCACTATACACTCTTGCATCAAGACACACCCAATACCAATACGAGAAGCATCACAATAAACTGTATATGAACCTGACGTTGAAGGCAAAACTAGAACTGGAGTTGTGGTCAAGGGAGTCTTGAGCTTTTGAAATCTCTCCCCACACTCATCAGACCTCCTGAATGGGGCATCCTTCTGGGTCAATCTATTCAAAGGTGCAGCAATGGACGAGAAGCCCTCCATAAAGCGGCGGTAATATCCGGCCAAGCCAAGAAAACTCTGAATCTCAGTAGCTTAAGATGGTCTGGGCCAACTGTGAACCACCTCAATCTTCTTTGAATCTACTTTGATACCCTCACTAGACACCACGTTCTCCAAGAACGCCACAGAAATGAGCCAAAACCCACACTTGGAGTCTTTAGCACAAAGTTTCTTCTCCCTCAATGTCTGTAGTACAATCCTCAAATATTGAGCATGCTCCTCCTGACTACGTGAGAATATCAGGAATCATCAATAAATACTATGACAAACTAATCAAGATATGGCTGGAATAAATTGTTCATCAGATGCATAAATGTTGTTGGGGCATTGGTCAGCCCAAAAGACATCACAACGAACTCGTAGTGACCATAGAGGGTCTTGAATTTCGTCTTCAAGATATCAAACTCCCGAATCTTCAACTGGTGATACACAGATCTCAAATTGATCTTTGAAAATACTCTAGCTCCTTGAAGTTGGTCAATAAGTCATCAATATGTGGCAATGGGTACTTGTTCTTAATTGTATTCAACTGCCAATGCACATCTGTATAGTACCATCCTTCTTCACAAACAAAACTGGTGCACCCCAAGGCGACACATTAGGCCTAATGAACCCCTTATCAAGAAGCTCTTGAAGCTGCTCTTTCAATTTCTTCAACTTTGTTAGCGCCATATGATACAGAGGGTTAGAAATGGGCTGAGTTCTCGGAACCAAGTCAATACCAAAATCAATGTCCCTATCAAGTAGCATGCCCAGCAGGTCTGCAGGGAACACATTCGGAAAGTCTCGCACAACTAGAACAAAATCAATGGTGGGAGCATCATCCCCACCATCCCTCACAAAGTCCAAACATGAAAAACATCTCTTCCCATCCATCCGTCGGGCCATCGAATATGAAATCACTCTACTGGGAACATAGTCTAGAGAACCTCTCCACTCTACCCTAGGCAAACCCGGCATCGCCAATGTCATGGTCTTAGCGTGGCAACCCAGAATAGCATGCCATGGAGACAACCAATACATGCCTAGAAAACCATACTAAGCAACAAAAGATCAACTCTCGTCTACATCCTCCCAACAGTCACTACACACGACCGATACACATGGTCCACAATAGTAGAATCACCCACCGGAGTAGATACATGAACAAGCGTAACTAAGGAATCATGGGGCACATCCAAATACCGAGAAAATATGATGATACATATGAATTAGTGGAACCAGGGTCAAATAATATGCAAGCATCCCTGTGGCACACTGAGACAATACATGGGATCACTTCGTCTGAAGCAACGGACTCTAGTCTGGCGGGAAAAGCATAGAATCGTGCCTGACCATCACCTGATCGACCTCCCCCTCTAGGGCGGCCTCGAGCTAACTCAGCCCCACTCTGAGCTGGCTGCGGGTGGTGTAGCTACTGGTGCTAGGATCCTAGGCTAGGATCTATGTTGTGGAACCCTACTCAATAATTTGGGGCAATCTCTCTTCAAATGACTCAATTCCCCGCATTCATACCAACCCCTCCTGACAGGCTGCTGACTTGGATAACCCGAGGAACTTCCTCTAGAAACCTGGGAAAAAGAAGCATGGTAAGAACTCTGTGTTGGAAATGCACTAAATGATGACTGACCCGCACGAGCATTGTAAGAACCATGGCTAATTGCTACACCACGATGAACCTGATGAGTCATCTGAGCGGGCCTATAAGGATGACCCCTGTTGTGATGGGATTGTCCTCAAGATGAAACACCGCTGAAACCACCTGAACCACGAGGCCTCTCGGCCTCCTTCTCCTCGCGCTCCTGGCTGCGAACCTGCTTTAGGAGCCTAGCAATATCAACTACCTCGTCGAACCTAGCACCTGACACAATCTCCCGAGTCATGACGAAATGTAGTCCATAGTTGAGGCAATCATTGGAACTCTTAATCCTCTCCCTCTAAGTGGAAACTAACCATATCGCGTGGCAAGACAACTTCGAAAATCTCATCTCATACTGGGTCACTGACATGCCCTCCTAATGTAGCTGCTCAAACTACCTACGCAATTCCTCATTGCGATTATGTGGAACAAACTTCTCTAAGAAGAGAACTGAGAAATCATGCCATGTAAGTGGTGCGGCACCGATTTCCTGCTCAAATCATAGGCCTCCCACAATTTGAAGGCTCCCCCGACAGCTGAAAAGTAGTATAAGACTCCACTAGTGTCCAGAATACCCGCCGTGCGAAGGATCCGCTGGCAACAGTCTAAGAAATGTTAAGAATCCTCTGGCTTAGCCCCACTAAACGCTGGAGGATTGAGCCTCCCATAACGCTCCATCCTCTTCTGCTCCTCATCACTCATAGGTGGACCAACCTGAGCTTGAGCAACTACAACAAGCTAGGCTGGTAGTACCCCCGGTGTCTAAAGTCCCTAAACCACCTGCTCTTGAGTACGGGCGGTAGGACTCTGAACACCTCCCCCAGCCTTAGAAGTGGATGGTGCGGCCTGAACTGAAACAACCTGAACAAGGCTAGCGCATACAGTCAATATCTGATCCAAAGCCTCCTCAAGGCCTAGAATCACAATGTGCACAGCTGGTGCCTGAGTTGGTCCCTCCGGCTCAACCACTATCTGCTCCTGAGTTGGAGAAACTGGTGTTTCCACATGTGCTACTCTAGCTGTTGAACGAGTTGTACCTCAGCCTCTACCGCGGCCCTAGCTGGTGGTACAGGTAGTCGTCTGCCCGATCTGGTCGCACGTGTCCTGTCCATCTATGGGAGAATAGAATAATAAAAGTTTATTATTCAAAGTCAATAAATCTTCATGACAAGAATACAACAAAGTGAAGTTTCATAATGGTTCGATAACCTCACGAAGATAAGTAAATACGTCTCTCTACCGATCCTCAAGACTCTACACAACCTGCTCATGACTCGTAATACCTATAAATCTAGGGCTCTCATACTAACTTATCACGAACCAAAAACCCAACTATTGTGATGGTGCCTAATGCACCGCTAGGCAAGACTAAACATGATAACAAAGGAAGAACATAACATCTGAATTTATAGAGATAGCATAAGTCTAGAATCTCAATACAACAATTACTACTAATACAAAATAAATCCCCCAGTAAAGATGAAATGCAAAACCAAAACAAAACACTGCCAGATTTCCTACACTTTTCCATATTTGTACTAAACCAATAATCAATTTTCCTTAATAATCACATGTACACCATCAAGAGAGAAACATGAGAGGGTGACCCTAGGGGATGGATACATATCCACACGCAAGCACGGTTAATTCTACATGCTACTAGCCCGGCATTATCGCGGGCTCAATATCATAATCCGCCCGGCATGGTCACAGGCATAATAGTACAATCCGCCTGGCGTGGTCACAAGCACAACAACAAAATCCGCCCAGCGTGGTCACAGGCACAACAACACAATTCGCCTGGCGTGGTCACATGCACAACAACACAATCCGCCTGGCGTGGTCACAGATACAACAATACCATCCGCCCGGCGTGGTCATATGCACCCAGTCCAATCATATCATACAAGAGCAAATAAACAAGTATACATGTATATAATGAATGAATAACAATTCTCATGCTCCTAGACTAGTATAAGCGACATCTAAAGTGTAGGCATGTGCAAATTATAGTACCATAGCTCAAACCGACAAATTTTATCAGAGAATAACATTTATCAGTTCATTCAGGGATACACCATTATGTAGCCTCAAACATGGCTCAAATAGTTCACAACAATGTCACAAATATGTGAAGCACCATAGCTTAAGGTTTATCAGTCAATTCTACGCTTATCATTGCCTGAGCACAACCCCAACATGAATAAATACTCCCCCCCTGTGTCACCACATAGGCCCAGCCTCACATATGTGCGCACCCAATATCACGTAGCTATCACACTAATTCAGGTAACTAGTGGCTCAACCGATTATAGATAAGATGCTTACCTCAAACAATTAAATCACTCTGCTAGCAAGCCCCTCCCACGTGTATCAATCTCCGGGAGGCTCAAATCTAGCCAAAAATAACATAATACTATAAATAAAAGCTATAGGATTTGATTTTAAATGATAAAGCTAAGATCTTTAACCAAAACTAAAAAGTCAACCAAAAACGTCAACCCCCGGCCCACGCCTAGGAACCCGACAAGATTTACAAAATTCGAACACCCATTCAATAATGAGTCCAGCCATACTAAAATCATCCAATTCCGATGACAAATCAAACCTCAAATCCCCAAATCTTACTCTCCAATACATATGTCAAAAATCCCCAAATTCTAACTTAGATTTATGATAAATAGGTGAAATAATCAATGGGTATTCAATATACATTGACAAAGGTAATTAAAAATCACTTACCTCTTCAGTCTAGGTGAAAACTTCTCCAAAAATCGCCTAAGTCAACCCAAAAATTCTCAAAATTAGAAGAACTCAAACCCTCAATTTTAAATCTCTGCCTAGCCTTTTTGCTCATGCGGTCTCACCAACCGCACCTGCGGCTCCGCTTCTGTCGAAGAAAGCCCGCTTCTGCGGAGGTCACTTAAACAACCAACCAGGCACACCTGCGCGACCACTTCTGCGGTCCAGACTTCCCTCCTGTGCGTCAGCACCTCCAGCCTCTCCTACCAAAATCCGCTTTTGCGGCCAGCATCCTCGCACTTGCGGGCTCGCAGAAGCGGAAAGTGCCTCGCATCTACGGCCTCTTCCAAACCTGCCAAACTCGGCACCTGCGACGAGCCTGTCGCTTCTGCGACTTCGCACCTGCGACCCATATCTCGCAGGTGCGATAACACCATGCATCAGAAAATCTCAGCCAAGGGCCTAAGTCCAAAACAACTCCGAAATCACTCCGAATCTCACCAGAGGCCCCCAGGACGCCATCCAAACATACCAACACATTCTAAAACACGATACGAACTTACTCGAAGCCTTAAATCACATCAAACAACATCAAAAACATGAATTGCCCTCAATTCAAGCTTATTGAAACTAATGGATTTCTATCTTCTACCATCGATGCTGAAACCTACCAAACCAAGTCCGATTGATCTCAAATTTTGCACACAAGTCATAAATGACACAACGGACCTATTCCAACTTCCGGAACCAAAATCCGAGCTCAGTATCAACAAAGTCAACTCTTGGTCAAACTTCTCAACTTTCGCCAAAATCCGAGCCAAAACGACTTACGGACCTCCAAATCAATATCCAGACACACTACTGAATCCAAAATAACCATAGAGAGCTATCGGAACCAAAAACTCTATTCCGAAGTCATTTACACATAAGTTAACACCCGATCAACTGTTACAACTTAAGCTTCCAACCTTGGGATTAAGTGTCCCAATTTATTCCGAAACATTCCCAGAACCAAACCAACCACCCCCAGCAAGTCACATAACAACAAACGAACATAGAATAAGCAATAAATGGGGAAATAGGGCTACAATACTCAAAATGACCGACCGGGTCGTTACATCACCTATCCCAGTATAGACAAAAAAAATCGTACGTAATATTTTTATCAAATCAATGAATACAAAATATGTCTTTTATACATGCATTTGTCATTTAACTATGATTAAGCGATAAGTATATATTCTCAATTGGTTTATAACTATTAATGTTAAATTGTATAATTTGATATAAGTACTGGGTACGAATAAGTACCTCAGCTTATATATATAAAATGGAGGTAGAGAGAGAGATAGAGATGGTGAATATGCAATATGCAGGTAGAGATTAATTGCGAAACTTATGACTTTAGGTTATAGAATAGTTGAATATTTATGCTTAGAAGCTCAAGCTGAGCTCAATAGGTTAGCCATTGGGATAGACAGGAAATGAATACATCTAATTAGCTACCTGATTGACAATAATAACTTCTTCTTTTTTCTTGCTTAGAAAAAATTACAAAGAAAAAAAATAAATGAAATTGGAAATTAGAAGAGCTACTGCAGATCTCTAATAGTATTGCTCTGAGCAGCCTATAATAATCCTCTTTGTTATTTGATCCAGCCAACCACATTTCTCCAATCTAATTGCTCTTTGACATCACCCTTTTCATCAGAACTCCACCTGCTCCAATTGTACCTATTCCACAGCCAAGCAAACTGTATTTTTGTAATATCAGTTTTCAATCTTATTTTAACTACCACTTTATATTTATTTATCCATATATACTAGGAAATCAGTATATATGTTAAATGTTCTTTACCACAGTTAACACAATAGTTTATCCAAACAAGAAATAACCACACAAATTATTTATTGAGACGGAACTAGTAGTCAAAGAAGATTTTACTTTCTTAAACAAGTTTTTACTACTATTTTTTACCTTGTTGACCTATGGGAATGGTGAATCTTTACAAAGATTTATGCCACTCTGTATATAGATTAGATGTTGAATATATTCCTACTTTGACCACGTGGATATGCGTTGTATGATGGGCCCACTTATAAAATTTGACTAAAAAATTATGTAGTATTCTATGTGTTCCAATTTATGTAAACCTATTTTTTTTTCTGCCCGTTTCAAAAAAATCATCTCTTTTTAAATTTAGTTTAAACTTACAATTCTGCCCTAATGAGAAGCTTTTATAACCATACAAATACTTTGACTCTTTTTAATTTGTTTAGAACTACAAATTTTAAAAGTCTTTATTTTTTCTTAAAGTCGGTGGCGATTGAAAGTTTGAAACGGAGGGAGTAACAGATACCTGCAGTAGGAGGAAGAGAAGTGGGCTTTGATATAAGGGCCGGAACAGCCGCTGTTGGAGAGTACATATGGGCCGGAAGGCCCATTGTTTGTGACTGATGATGGTGGAAGTGATAATATGGGTACATTGGCATCAATGTGTTGCCACCCATCATTGCCTGACCTGGATACACTTGAGAGAAATGACCATTCATGTAGGCCCCACCTGTGTAGCTTAGCTTCTGTCCACCAAATCACAAACCCTTATATTAAGCCTTCAATATATTCCCCAAAAATGATGAAATTTGTTCTTTTACTTACATGATTATAATTCATGTCTGTGGCAATATAAGCTGGAGAATAACTGCAAAATAACAACAATTTAAGTAAATATCTCTATTAAACCAGGCAAACTGTTAAGGTGTGCACAGTTGAATCGGGTTAAGGTATAATACCCATAGAAAGGAAGAGGTTGATGATGGTGAAATGGTGAGGCTGGAACTGCAGCAGCTTGGGGTGCCGAAGCAGCAGGATAGTACCATTGCACGTGACCTGCAGGTGATGCTGGATTGCCCCTTGGTCCTACCACGTTGGGTCCTTCAATATTTTTCAGGAATAATAAGTAAATTAGATATAATATACTACTACTAGTTCTTGTCCTCCTCGAATTTCGGAACCCAATAACTTTTCCATAAACCTTGTATTTATATTAAGAAATTCATTAAATATTTATAAATATATAATTATGAACCCAGTTATTATTGCATATTAATAGGAGGATCCGCTTGTCAGCAAGATTAATAAAATACCTTGTTGAGGAGGAGGGGGAGGAGGAGGAGTGACAGAAGGAGGGGGCCTGGAACGACGTGCGCCGAGAGATGCTAGGTTGCAGTTGGCTCGGCGGCCGTTGATGATTGGGGTTGCATCCTCACATGCCTTTTTCGCTGATTCTGCCTCCTTAAATGTCACCTATTTATTTAGTCCAAAACAGGGAAATTTTGGTTCAGTTTACACAAAAGTCCCACCTTCAATGCCTAAACTCTATTGACGAAAAACTTAATTAAAACAGAAATAGATCCACATGCACGTACGCATTGCACGCCCATGATTCCGATGCATATACACATATAATGTACAATATAGCGGAAAAGTGAAAACAACTTTTGTTAATGTCAATACAATAAATATGATTAATTCATCACTTAACTAGTATTATTAGAATTTTGATGTGTATACATTTTTTGTACCTAAGAGTCAAGACTCAAGATAGATGAATTTTTTGAAAGACACAACCCAATTATCAACAAAAATCACCTCCAATTTCGGCCTAAATGTGTTGTGGTAGAGAATTGGTCAGTTTTTGGATTATTATTATTTGACAATCTTATCTTAGATATAAAAGCTGACAATTGAAGTTTGGTATACTGTAGCATTTTAATTTTGAATGTGTATATATATAGGTATGTATGTAAAGAGAAGGAAGTAGAATTAACATACAAAGCCATAGCCCTTGGATCTGCCGGTGAGCTTGTCGGAGATGATGACAGCTTCCAAGATCTCACCATACTTGTCAAAGTGCTCTCTCATGGCTTCCTTGGGAGTTTCCCATGCCAGCCCTCCCACAAACACCTTCGTCAACGTTGTATCTCGATCGCCGATATTGTTATTGTTGTTGTGATACACACTCACATTGTGGTTATTGCTCATCGTCATCTTGATAAGCATGCAGAAAAATGGACTTCTTGAAAGAGAGAGAGAGAGAATAAAGAGGTTTTATTGAGGTTCAAGGAGAGACAATAGGGGATTTTAGAGGAGAAGTTTAAGAGTATATAAACTTGAGAAATAAGAGGGAGAGTGGGCTTAGGGAGAAGTTAAGGTGGGTGGGTCTTGGGTATGGGAGATTGATGGAATATGAGTAATATACATAGTATATGCATATGCTTTAATTTTTATACACTTACCATGTAAAAGAATATTTTTGTACTATCAAATCACATAAAAGATATTTATTTACAAATAACACTTCATATAAAAGGTAAAAATAGCAACCACAAAAATAAGGCAAATTATCAACAACTATAACACACATCATGATGTTAAAATCCTCTCAATTGTTAGTATATAGTATAAGGTAAATGACTAAATTCACATGTACATGCATAAATACACATAGAACTTAGTTGTATGTAACACTGTTTGGGTGTGTGTTGGGGTGGGGGTTGTGGGGGGGGGGGGGGGGGGGGAGGAAGAATAAGAAAATGGGAGAAAAGCAGGAAGACAGAAGAGCAGACAGTTGGACGAGGGGTTGAGGCCATCAACGTGGTCTCCTTTTTTTTTCATCTTCGATCTGGCTTTGTTTAATGACAATGCTACTCTTCATTACTCCCCTTTAATTTTACTTACCATATTAAAGCCCTATCTTTGTGTGTTATGCTATAATATTTTCTTTCCAAACTTGGATGCATCAAAGAATTGTGTACTTGAGGGTCCACACGCTATTCCTTTTTCTCTTACTACCAAATTAAATTAAATTACTCGCAATAGAAATAATATTAAGAAGGTTAGATCTCTTACATTATATTGTACAACCACCATTCACTACTCATTCTTTGAAGAGTTTTCACATGTATGGATGCACACATTGTTTGTGTTGTAGTTAGCAAATTTTCACATTGTGGTTTGATCGTAATTGGTGATAAGTAGTTGATGAAATTCTTAAAACTAGTAATTCTACAATAATTCTATACCTTTTCATAATGGTGATGATCTTTCCGTAATTGCATTATTTACTCCTTTTTTTTCTATCGTGATCGATTGTATTATTTACTGATTGAAAAGAATTAGTTTTGAGAAAGATGGTGCGAATATTGTCGCCCATATATAGCCCAAGACTCGTTGATCATTCAGTCATGCAATTAATATTTTCTAAAAATATAAGATATATAATTACTTATTTTTAAGTTCAAAGCGTAAAAAAGAGTTCGCCTTTCTTTTTCTCTTCTATTCTAATACTTTCATAACGTATGCTTGTG
Organism: Nicotiana paniculata; assembly: GCA_005239505.1. NCBI lineage: Eukaryota > Viridiplantae > Streptophyta > Magnoliopsida > Solanales > Solanaceae > Nicotiana > Nicotiana paniculata. Next base: position 11,957 of record ML352086.1, read on the forward strand.
ATAAATCAAGCATTAGAAACTTTGATTTTGTTCGGTTTTGTAATTTCTAAAGGCCAAACATCATAGTAGCAATATAGTTAAGGGAGTAAATTTGAAGGCAGTGAATACACTATCAAAAGTTACTAATATTTCGTTCTTGCAATTATTTTAACAACACATATTCTCATATAATTTTTTATTTCGTCGCAAAAACACAATTTAGAAATAATATAGGAGAAATGTGAGCTTGTGTAATTGGTGGTGATGTAGCTAATTCATGTAGAGAAGATTCATGATGTCAACTTTCTTTCCTTAATTCCGTCATTGTATGAAAATTCCTTATAGAAGTAACAAAGAAATCTATGTTTGACTCTTAATTAGGGGTGTTCAAACCGAACACGAAAACTGCATGAAATCAAAAAATCACTTGGTTTGGTTTGACTAGATTTAGTGTATTGAGTAAAAAATATGAACCAAACTAACATATGTATATATATATTTAAGACTTTATATTGAATTTTCTTTAAAAAATATTGAAATATTTGGAATTCTTTCATGTGTTAACCTTGAAAGCATACATTAACGAAAATTATTGTTAGACGAGTAAGAAAATAACTATCATATGTTACTAAAAAAATTCTCCCTTTAGAATATTTTAATAGTTCATATGTTTGTCAATTTTTTAAATATTTACTAAACATATATTCATTTATCAAAACTGTATTTATAACTTTAACAAAGTAAGATTGAAATAATATTAATATAAAAAAAACCCGAATATTGTCTCTGCGTAGTAGCGGTAAGTCCTCTTTCCTTCTCTTCTTTGCTTTTTTACTTTTAACTGATATTGCCTTGTGTTACACTAGAAATGTGAAGCAATATGGATCCTCTTTGTTCCATCCACTTTCTTCACTCCTGAAGCTTCATATAGGCTTCTTCTGGCTTGGTATAAAGGCAAATATATTGTTAATTCATTACTCGTTTCTCCATAAATACCCTCAGTCAATATCTGTGTCTTTTATTCCCTCTGCGCGTATTTTAGCACCCGTTAAGTCATAGATTTTGTCAAAATAAATTTGAGTTTTATCAAACACATGTTTGGTCATAAATTTTACTTATATTTTGGCAAAAATTCAAATTCCAAATAGCTGGTTTTGGGCCAAATCTCTCGTAATATACATATTTTTTCAAAATAAATTTGAAAAAGTATGTTCAAACACATTTTCATCTTCAAACCAAATTTCACCCAAAATAAATTTTTCAAAATAAGTTTGAAAATTTATGAGAAAACGCTAGCTTATTCGCTCCATTTCGGTTGTGTGAAGTTGCTCACAAATTTTTTAAAATAAAATATTTTAAATAATAATATAATTAGTAAAATTTAAAAATGAGGGGTCACACTATTGACCGATATTGGTCACTGTTTGTCTAACCACTGCTGTCACATGTTTGACCAATAGGCTGACCAATTTCGGTCTAATTTTAAAAAATGTAAAATATTTACAATATGAATAGACAGAATGAAGCTATAAAATTTGCTTTTCCGTTTACACACCAAGTAAACATTAAAATTCGCAAAATAAGGGAGAAAAAGAAGAAGTTTGGCATAAATGAAGGAGAGTGGAGGTACGCACGACAGAAAAGCATTGATGAAAGAAGACAGCTAAAAAGGCCGTACTGTGAAACTGTGAAATCTACGAAAGGGAGAAAAAGGTACAATTAGCAGAAACTGACGTGCGCGTCTAATGTTAACTGAGTACTAGTGTTTTGTTTGTGTTAGAAAGGAAACGTCGTGCATAGATTCTCATCAAATGCCCCTACCCGCCAATCACGCACTGCCCTCTCCACCGCTATTTCCCCAAAATTTGTGTTTTTTATTGAATATAATGAGGTTTTTGTTTGGACAACATTTGGAAAAATTATTCTTTAAGCAAACTGCGAAACATTTGAATAGATGTAATTAGTTTTTAGATTTATAGTCTGTTTGATCAAGTTTTTCAAATTTGATAAAGCACTTTTTTTTTTCTTCAGAAAAGTTTCTTTTTTCAAAATTAAAGTGTTTGGCCAAACTTTTAGGAAAAAGAAAAAGTACTTTTGAGTAAAAGCAGAAACAGTTTTGGAGAAATAAAAAAAAATAGTTTTTTCCGAGAAACACTTTTGAAAAGCACTTTTAAGAAAAATATACTTAGAAGCACTTTTTAAAAGCTTGGTGAAACACAAATTGCTGCTTAGAAGTGCTTTACAAATTAATTAATCAAACATAAATTGTTTTTCACCAAAAATACTTTTGAAAAAAGCGGTTCTAAAAAGAAAACACTTCTAAAAATAAGCTGATTTTTTCAGCTTGGCCAAACGGCTATTAGAGTTTTTGGAAAAAAATAACTCATCTAGCTAACACATGTTAACTTTAAAAACTTTTTCGAATTTTTGAAACAAGTATATTGGAAGAAATTTTGCACAAACAAATGCCATTAGATATGCAATGAAAGGTACTACCAAATAATTTAATTACTCGGAGTTTACATCAAAGCAATAAACAATTCACGTTGTGTAAATACATATTGGAGATAATATAGAGAAGAAATTTTTCGAAAAAAACCCTGATCACATGAGTTGTACCTAATGTTTCTCCAATTCTTTTAGATTAAATTACCAAAGTTTTGTTTAAATACAGCTTTGAGATAACTAATAAGTTTTTCACCAAAAAGCTTGACGGAATGAAAACCGTAAACCTTAATGTGAAATTGCAATATGAGGTTTTCTGACCTAATTATACATCTTCCCATTATTTCTTGGCATCACCCTTTCCTCATGTGAGTAGTAAGAGTTCTTATTTAAGGTTCCAATTGTTTAATAAACTCAACTTCGTTCATTTTGTACATTACTCCCTCCGGTCCACAGTAAGTAATTTTTTGTGGTCCAAAATAAGTGATTTTTTCAGATTTCAAGAATGAATTAATTTTTTTTTTTTCCTACATTGCCCTTCGAGTAAATAGTGTTGGAGTATATGTTAGGATTGCTTATGTGAAGAGATAGTAAATGTTAATATGGTCAATTCCATTACTAATTAATGTTAAAATAAAAATATTTTAATCTGTGTGAAAATAGTCAAAAAAAAATTTACTTATTGTGGACAGGAGAAAGTATATGAAAAAGTTAGAGGTTTTTAAGTCTAATTAAACTTGTGGTAAATTTACTAAATAAATACTTGATGATTAATGTGGAACACTCCAATTCCCACACGAAGATAATAAGCGTAGAAACTTAGAATTTAGAAATATGAAAGTGAATACCATACATTACACTTCTCTATCCCTTTTGTGAGACTGTTCCTTAATGTATGATCATCATACTTATAAATTTATAAATTATAATTTTAAAACAATTGTCCAAATGAGGTAATTCTAACAAATGAATAAACCAGAGGGAATGTAAACCAATTGGTTTAACTTCTAATAATATTTGGCTAGAAATGTTTTTTAAAAATCTGTCATCATTTTTTGGACATATTTAGTTTATGTATGAAAAAATTTTATTTTTTTATTTTTAAAAGCATTATGTAATACAAATTAAAATAGGCTGAAAATGTGGGGTGCTTTGTGATGAAAGCTGCCATGTCGATGATGAGTGGGTCCACGTGATCAGATGTTCAAACTTCCAACTTCTAACTCTTGACTTTGACTCCTTTCGTTGCTTACAAATCTCCCAAGAGGCTTCAATATGCTGCCACCCCAAAATATATTTATTAACCAATAATAACATGACACGTCATCATCCAGTTGAATTGATCTTGACCATATTTAAGAATGTCATGGGATCACTTGTTCCTATAAAGGACCAATAATTTGCAGAAGACTCAAACATTATAAAGTGGCTTTAAAATAATTAACCGTTTTTTCACAAATCGAGAAGATAATTTCATCTTTTCACAGGCCTATATCTCTTTCTTTAACCAATTTACTCCCTCCGGTTCAAAATAAGTATTCCTTCCGGTTAATAATAAGTATCCAGTTTCCTTTTCATTTTGATTCAAAATAATATCTAGTTATGTTATCAAGAAAAAATTTAATTTATTTTTACTCTTTTACCCTTATGTGCATATCCCTAAAAGAAATTTCTCACTCCTCACTATAATTATGTGATCAATACTTTAATAAGGGTAGTTTAGTCATACTAGGTTTTTTTTGCATAGGATTTAATAGTTTCTTAATGGACGTGCTAAAAGGAAACTGGATACTTATTGTGAACCGGAGGGAGTAACTTTTTGCATGTTTTCACATAGATTAAAATATTTATCTTTTAATATTAATTAACAATGAAATTGACCATATTAACCTTTACCATTTCACATAAACACTCTTAACACATACTCCAACAACAATATAAGAATAAAATAATTCATTCATTCTTAAAATCTAAAAAAATTATTTATTTTGAACCACAAAAAGTTATCTTTTTTTGGACAGGAGGGAGTATATAACATGTCCAAGGTATTCTTAGTTTCTTGCGGTCTACAAAATGTTATGTCATCCCAAGAAAACATGTCACTACAGAAAAAATATAAATATTAAAATTAGAGAGTTAGGAATTATGGCAAGTGTTTTTTTTTTCTGAACAAACCTAAAACAAAAAGAGGGTTTTGCATAAATGTAATGAATGGAGTAGCTTTTGCATTACACATTCAAGTTTTTTTTTTTTTTTTTTTTTTTTCATATTTCAAATTCTGTGGTACTTTTTTATGAGTTAACAGTCCCCAATAAATTAGATACTAGTTCGATTGACCTCTGGTAATTCTCTTGACCAAGAACTAGGTAAATGAAAAAAAAATTACATGGCGTCCATTTATACTTGTATTTATAATTGAACATTATCAATTATTAATTTAGAATTCAGTAACTTAAAAGATTTAAAATCTCGAACTCATAAGTTTTAAATCTTGGCACCGCTTTTGCTCAAAAGTAAGAGCTTATTTCTATAACATATGGCACGATTTTTCTATTGATAATATGTGTAAATTTGTAGTAGAAAATATGGAAAGAAAACGATATTTTCTTAAAACAAATTTCGGAAATCTAGTTCAAAAACTAATAAATAACATGAAGAAAACATTGCCAACAAAATTTTAAAAAAAGTAGTTGGTGCAAAGTCCAAAGGGACCTGAAACCAGCTAAGGTGTGACAAGCACTCATCAAGTCAAACAAATATAGGGGGAATATAATTCATTATTTCCATATGCTTTTGCTACTAAGGGAGACAGAGGCCGGGCCAAAATTTAAAGGATATGAGTTTGATTTTTTAATCAGTATAAATTACTGAGTTTCAAATTAATAATTTATGTATATTTAATGAATTTCTTAAAATAAATATAAGAATTGAACTAAAAATATGAGTTCGGCCGAACCCGCAATCTCAGAACTAGCTAGCTCCGCCCCTTTTTGGAGACATGATCTATTTAGTACAAAATATATAAAATTTAATACATATTTCTTGTCACTGCCACGTTGTATAGAATGTAGTTGTGATTGGAGGCACGTCATCTTTGTTTGAAGTGACCCTTCTTTTAAAGTTTTTTACTTATATATTCATTGTTTATTAATGATTATAATTTTTAATATGCTGATTAATTAGCATGTAACAAGATCGGTCGTCATATGACCTTACCATCCTCACTCCAACAATATTATAACAACGTGTTTGGGGCAAAAACAAATTGAATTGATTGCATTTAGAAAAAAGAAAAAGAAAAGTGAAAATAAAGGGCGCGTTCGGTATGATTCGACTTTCTCATGTTTGATTTCACTTAAATATTTTGAAATATATTTCCTCATAAACTCGTTTTCTTTCTATTAGAGGAAAATAATTCCTATATTTTTCGAAATTTGTTTTAACCTTTCCCATCCTATTTCTCACCCCACCTCCTATCCACCACCCCATTCCTTACCCCCAAGCCACTAGCCGCTACCCTCGTTGCTGCCACCCCAGCCCCTAGCTAGAACCCGACCTACCACCTTACCTCACTCTTATCCATTTCGTTTTCTATAGTGTTTGTCTAAATTATATATTTTTTGCTACTTGACTAAATACCAAAAAAAGTAAGTAAGAAAATGAACATTTTGCTTCGTACCAAACACGCCCAAAATAGAAGAAAATGAAAAGAAGGGACATGGGCCATATCATGAAGCAAGAAGTGGAGTTTTGAAAAGATAAAAGAAGCAGGCCAATTTATTATAAGAGCCCAATCATTAATGGCTCATAAAGCCCAAAAATAGCACGTGAAAAACTGAAATGACAGCTTCAAAGAATATTTTTCCAGTTCAATTTTTTTTTTTTATATGTGGTAAGTACAACATGGCCAGCTGTAAGCAACATAAGGGCAATATGGTAAATAAGTAAGATTTCTAGTTTGACCAGTCAATCAAATATTGAGAATTGATATTAGAATGAGTGTATATTTAATTTACTTGAGTCTAAGACAGTAAATTGAAAAATAGTTATTTAAAAGAAGTATATACCAACATTCATTATTTTAGTAGAGTATTGTTTAATGGTTGAGCTGAAAACATGACTAACAAAAGTAGGAAATTGGGACCTAATGGTAATGTGATAGTGTGGAAACAGAGTGGCAGTGAAAGGGGAATAATGTAGGCATGGCACATTGGCAATCAGGAGGCCTCACCCTCACCCTCACCCTCACCCTCAAAAAGGGGTCTCTTGCTAGCTGGATATATAATCTCTTGCCATTTTATATTTTATCTTTTTTTCTTTTCCTAAAAAGGTTCAAGTTAAAACCAAATGGCAGATTAGCATTGATATGAGACTCTCTGCAAAACATAACCAACAATGGGCTTATTACCTACTCCATACCTCTCCAATTATTTCTAAAAATAGTTATCTTAAATTACTTTATTTATCATTTCAGAAATTCATGACAAAATTAGTTATATTTTACTTTTAATAGTAATTGTTCTTGAAGATGACGAAATCACATAAACATAGTACATATTCAATGAAAAGTGATTACTTCTTACTCCCTCCGGTCCATAACAAGTGACTAATTTGCTTTTGGTATGCCCATTAAGAAAATACTAAATTCTAGTGTCCAGAACCTAAATGTGGTTCTTTTTGACAAGTAGGACCGAAATAAGTGTAAAAATAAAAGAGTAACATTTCTATGTGTAACGCTCTTTTAAAGAGCGCCATACTTAACGGACGTTAAAGTATAGCGCTCTTTAAAAGAGAGCTATATATATAACGCTCTTTAAAAGAACGCTATATATATAACGCATTAAAGAAAAGCGCTATATATGTATGACGCAGTAATAAAGAGCGCTATACCTGTTTTGTGGGTTCACCAATAAGTCTTGTGCGTTTAACTGACATAACAATAATTCAAATGAGCGCCCTTTAAAAGAGCGCTATACCTAAAAAATTCAGCCCCCCCGAGCTAGGCATTACCTTATTTAAAGGCGTTAGGATTTTACAGAAATCCATTCAAAAATATTCTAACTCCCGTTCAAACTTTTCTTCTTGTTAAATTCTCAAGCATTTTTTCATAATGTCTGAAGAGCGAAAAGTAAGGGTTTCATTATATTGGCAATGGGGGGAGGGTGAGGTTGTGGTAGCGAATAACACTGTGAGCTATAGGTTATCTCCACAGTGTCATGTTAAGTCGCCACTTACAATGAAGTACGATACATTGGTATCGTTGTTATGTAAAAATGAGTGTGAGGAAACGTTGGGTGAACCTTAAAGTAACCAGAAGATATCCGTTTTCGTCACTCTGCCGATGCTTGTTACACTGAGTTTAACATCGACGATCATGAAACTTTGAGGGATTTTTTGAGGACTCCGGATGAATACCGGGAATTTCTTGTAATAAAAATGTTGGAAATGTACATCAAGGTTGAAGACGTTCGCAATAATGAGGTTGAACATAGCAGGGATAACCCTCAGTCATCAGATGGTTATTCTGGAGCAATTTTTGTCGGACAGGTTCTGGATGAAAGAGTTTGCCTTGATTTAAACTTATCACCACGGGCGAATGAGGAGCGAGGAAATAATTTCTCTCATGCTTTACATAATTCACAAGACGAGCGGTAACTTCAATTTTCCTTTGTGTTAGGATGTATATTTTTGTTGTATTGAATTCATATATTCCACAGGGGGTATCGGTCGGATATGAATTTTACAAGTTATGAACCAATGCCTAGTTGGAATATGCCTAATTTTGGTGTGTTGGATCATGGTGGTCCATCAGGGAGTAATCACCAACAGAAAAATGTCCATCATGGAATGTCAACACATTACGACTTGTAAGTGAAGTGATACAACTATATGGAAAGTATTTATTAATTTCAATAGCTTATTATTTTGTTGTTTGTGATGTAAAAACGAGCAAGTTGAACCACCTGTCTTTACTCAATTTCCTGAAGACGATATATTTAATCGGGATCTAACAGATGCACAAAGTGAGGAAGATAATCGTGATTATGACAACAATGCTGATGATTCCGGAGATGACACACCCTTCCCTCGTGAGGATGGTGATGAGGAGGAAGATAATGAAGGACCTGATTTGACGAGGGAGTATGCTCCACCCCTCATTAGACCAAGAGTGTACGAGTCCCAAGTGTCGTTTCATTCAAGGAAGATTCCCAACCTTGATAACTTGCCAAGTATGCCGGATATGGATGCTCTCACAAGGGATTTTGATGAAATTTGGACAGCAATGTGGGATGATTCTAGACCAACGGTGCTGGCAAAGGGCATGTTTTTTCCTGATAAAGCGCGCCTAAGCAGGGCGGCAAAAATGCACAACGTAAAAGAGTGTCGTGAGATGACGGTATGTGAGTCAACTCCGGAGGTATACAATGTTGTTTGCCGCAGATGGTTTACGGATTTTCATTGGATGTTGCGTGCGACAAAGAAGAACACAGGTTTGTGGAAAGTGGGTAAATACATTCCCACCCACAGATGTGAAATGGACACATTCAATGGGAATCACTACAACTTGGATATTGACTTGATTTATCTTGTCCTTATTCCACACCTTGAAGCGTCCATAAGGTATAAAATCAAAGAGTGCATTACATCAGTTCACCAGGAATATGGCCATACTATTACCAAAAGAAAGACATTTCTCGGGTGCAAACGTGCGTCTGAAATTGTTGGTAACTGGGATAAGTCATTTGTAGCTCTACCCATGTACATGGCCGCACTGCAACACTTTAACCCCGGGACGGTTGTTGAATGGAAGCTTGAGCGGAGTCCAGAAAAACCAGAATATATATTCAATTACATGTTCTGGGCATTTAAACTAGCAATTGATGGTTTTCCGCATTGCCGGCCGGTAATATCCATAGACGGCACTCATGTATATGGAAAGTATGATATCAAGCTGTTGATAGCCGTTGCAATAGATGCTAATGGACAGATATTTCCTCTAGCTTTTGCTATTTGTGCCAATGAAAGCCAAGAGACGTGAACACTGTTTTTGAACCATTTGAAAGAACACGTTGTCAAACAACATTTCGGTATTTGTCTAATATCTGATCGGCATGGTGGTATCTTAAGTTCTGTAGAGAACTTGCCTGCATGGAAAGAACCTTATGCCTACCACCGTTACGGTGTGAGGCGCTTGAAGGCCAATTTCCAGAAGGCACATCCCAACAAGGATCTGCATGATTTGATGTGGATGGCAGCAACAGACCTCCAAGAGCATAAATTCCGGAGGCACATGGAATCTATCAGGCAAGAAGACGAGAGAGCCTATCATTGGTTGATGCGACATGAGCTTCACAAGTGGACTTTGCATGCAGATGGTGGAAGAAGATGGGGAATTCTAACTACAAACGTGTCAGAATCTTTCAACGGGTTATTGCAAACAAATTGGCACGCCCAGTGGACCAGTTCCGCGCTTCATCTCTTCATCCTGGAAATCAAAAACTTCAAGTTTCAAGATTATCTGTTGTGATGATCGGGTACTTCAAGTCTCGTCTTCAAGTTTCAACAAGCCTACACCTCGACAAACCTTAAAGTAGGGGGCATTTGTAGATACTGAAATTTTAACAGATCAAAAAAATCATAAATTCAAGACGACTTCTGAAATATTAGGAGTCTATTAGGGTTACTTGGTGGCTACTCCACACAAACCCTAATTCATGCCTATAAATAAGGCTACATATGTCCTTCAAAGACGATCCCAATAATTCTATAAACTCTCGGAATATGCACGAAGAGATCAAATAAGAGATCTCTGAAATTTCATGAAACTCTTGCAGTATTCATTAAGAGATTAAAGACATGTCAAATATGTCTTGCTCAAAGTCCTATGTTCGAGAAATTCGCTGCTAAGGCCCTCGAATCATGGAGATAATCGGGAGAGAAAAATCAAGCGATAAACAGAGTTGTAACTCGCAATGTTTATCAATAATGTCTTGCTCAAAGTCCTACGTTCGAGAAATACGCTGCTAAAGGTTCTCGAATCACGGAGATAATCAGGAGAGAAGAATCAAGGGATAAACAGAGTTGTAACCAGCAATGTTTATCAATAAATTTTTTTTTCTTTGTAGTTGTTTGTGATTGCAGTTTTATTTTTCTGCACAAATTTATTGCAAACACTCTATTTTATTCAAATCTAAATTAGTAAGATTAGTTAAACTCAAATACCAAATAATTAAATGGGGAAAAAGAGAGAAAAGAATGGTCTATTGAGATTTTTAACGTGCGGATAGAGCTGGCAAACCTCATGCTAGCAAGAAATGATGGTCACGTCGTGGCGCAGGTGTGGGAATATTAAGAAGAGTTTTATCAACGAACAAAAAAGATCTATTTTAATTAATTAAATAAAAATGATGTTACCTTTTCTTTCTATGATCATGAATCACGTGCAGCTGACGTGACCTTATTGCCAGTTTGGCAGTTCAATTGGAGCAGAGAGTTTTGGACAAGTGAAGGTCACGTGAGTTTCGCATGTTCCCCAAAAGCAGTGAAAGAACTTCTCCATATGTTTTGAAGTCTGTCTTTAAGTAAAGCGCCAGACAGCTCCATCGCTAGATAGGGGCTCCAAAATGCCGGCCCGTTTAACCCTAATGGGCCACGCTGTCTCGGTTATTCAATTGATTGTTCAAAAGTTAGTTACGAATTTTTGGGTAATTTACACAAATAAGATAGTTACGCGGGTGACGTACATAAATAACCCTCTAACTAGATTTTGTCTCTGCTTGCACAACCTTAAGTTTATCAAGTATTGCTCCTCGCTTGACCTTTGGACAACACTTTTAACTTTTAACTTTAAGCTCTGCGGAGGTCAAAAGTTAAACACCAGCCCAAAAAATATCATCTTTTTGTAATTTTTTTGTAGTTTCATGCTGTTATTTAAATTTTGTTCCGCTTAAGTAGTTTGTGTAAAAATAACCTTTTTAAGTTTAATAAAAAGAAATTAATATTATCCTCCAACTTAAGTAGCTGCTTGTTGCAGGTATTGCAGTTTTATGGTGAGACTCAACCTTATTCTAGATGAGGGGCGGCCAGACTAATTTTATGGCCTAAAGCCATACTTTATGACGTGGGTGGAATTAGCAGTTTTCTCTATTTTCTTCAATGGCACCTGGCTATATCGAGGAAATGAAAATGAAATTGTCCCTAAAAAAAGAGAAAAGAACTGGAATGGGAGAGGATGGTCATTGAGAAAGATGCCTTAACAGGTTGGTCATCTGTCAGGACGGAGTGGTCTTAATTTAATTTTTTTAAAATTATTTATTTATTTGAAGTCTATTTTTCTAATGTTTCTTAAAGCAAAGTTATAAATAATTTTCTTATAATCAATAACTCCTAATAAATCTTTCTTAATTGATTATAACTAATCCATTTAACCTTTCTTGAGATATTGTTGATCTTAGGTAAGATTTTATCAATTTTAATTTTAATTTTAATTTTTTTTTTCGTTGAAGTGACGGTAACAAGAGTTATACATTATTCCATAACTTATATATGCATTGAAAAAAGAACCAATTTTTTATTTGATCGAGTGTATCAATTAAACTGTTGTCTTCTAATTGTACTATTTTTCTTAATATTTTTAATTTCAAAAATAAATATAAACCATCAATATCGAATTGATTATTATGCTTTAAGGAACATTCAAGATTAAGGCAATATTTTAAATTTTCATCATCTAGTGATCTTAATTTTTACCGCTATATAGTAAACCAAAAATATTTTCATATGCTTCGAATTGTTCAAATTTATTTTGAAGTGAAAAAAATAGCCTTGTCTACTATGTATAAAGTAATCAACTCCAAAGGACTCTTCGAAAGATTTTGAGATTTTATTATCAGCATTCTCATCAAATTGTTACTTCCTATAGTTTTACGAAATTCAGGTTGATATTCATTTCAAGTGCAATATTTGTGGCAGAAATCATAGCAGTTGCAAATCCTTATTCTCTATACTTGTTAAAGAAAGAAATCAAACTTTTTCACTTCAAAAAAACTTTTTTTAAACTAAGACATAACCTATTAGGTGTAACAAAAAATGAGCCCCCCATAAATATGGGGCATAAAGCAGTTACTTTACTTGCGTTATGGAAGAGCCACCCCTGTTCTAGATTAGGTTATGTTTTACTCTCTCCGTTTCAAATTAGATGGAATATTTTTCTTTTTAAAATAAATGACATATTTTTAAATTTAAAAATAATTCAACGTTAAACTCTTTATTTTACCCGGTTTACCCTTAATGAGAATCTTTTATAATTGCACAATGTTATGGCCTCACAAAAATTTTACTACTTAAACTTTTAAGGTCAAAGGTTTCAAAAATCTTTTTTTTTTCTTTCTTAAACGCCGTGCCAAATCAAACTAGCTCATCTAAATTGAAACGGAAAAGTATTTCTTTTAGTGTAACATAAAAGAGTGAGAGCGTAAACTAGTGGCAACAAGGAGCTTTTAGACCTGCAGCTATATTTCGAATGGAAACTCGATCTCCACCGGCGGATAGACCTATGTAAATGCTTTGCTACAAGGATAAAGAGACAATATGCACCAACACTTGTTATAGTATTAATATGGATAACTCCTAAAGTTATAGCTAGTCTTCCAAAAACTAAACAACAATAGCAATAGTAGAGATCATTAATTGGTCAAGGGTTACGAAGCTCTTAAGCATGTGTCATGTGCCACCAAAGAATTAAACTTTGGAGGCCAACAATTCATGACAAATTGGTATGAATTGATCTATCTTCATTGTACTTATTTTGCTAAATTATTCACAGAGTTATGACGCATTGTAATGGCTAATACTATCTTAATTACACCTATCTTGTTAAATAGTTCACTAAGTCATGATTGACTAGTATTAACCTGATGCAATCTTCGTTTTAGCTATCTTGTTAAATTATTCATGATAGATTGGTATGACTTAGTGTTATCTTCTTTCTACTTGTTATAATGTTCACAAGTCATGACAAATTGATATGACTTGGAACTATCTTCGTTCTACCTATATTGTTAAATTGTTCATAAGTGTTAATGAATTAACAATTATTTTATTTCAAACTAAAAGTTATGATTTCTTAATTAACCTGCTTCACTTGATAATAACTTGCTAAGTCAGCAGCATAATATTGTGTCCAACACTACAAAAAAAAAACCAATTACCAACAAAAAAAGTTGTTGGTAAATTATTCAAATTGGTTGGCAATTTGAATTACTAACAGATTACTAACAGATATTGACCCGTTGCTAAAAGGCTCGATGGTAAATTTTACCCACCATATTGAATTTGTTGGTAAAATTACCAACTAAAAATTAGTTAGTAAACACCAAATAAATTTGTTGGCAATTTTTAAATCTTGAGTCCAAGATTTTTGTTGGTAAATTTACTAACTAAAATTCAGTTGAAAGTCCATTAGTAACTTTACTAACAGATAGAAAATGAGTTAGTAAAATCGATTTTTCATTATTTAAATTGTGTTTGTAACTGGTTGGTAAATATAGTAACAAGAAAAATTCAATTAGTATTCCGTTAGTAACTATACTAATGGATACCAACTTGGTTGGTAAATCCGATAGTATATTTTTAAAAATACATTAGCAATCGGTTGGTAATTTTATCTATGGAAAAGTTCTGTTTAGTAAATTGTTGGTAATTTACAAACAAATTTCAAATTCGTTAGCAAATATGGTTATAATAATTGTATTAATATTAATTTTATTTTTGCACCATTCTCATTGGTGTCATTGGAACCTAAAATAGCCACAAAGCGAAATAACAACTCGTATTTATGGCAAAGCACAAAGTGTCACGACCCAAATTCCCAAACCACGAGATCGTGATGGAGCCTAACACAATACTTGCTAGGCAAGCCGATGTTAGAAATTTACTAACCATTTCCTTTTAAAAATACTTAAACATAATAGAACGATTCAGACTAGATACGAATACTAATAAAGGTCATATTTAAATCGAACCACGAACTAAATATATAACTATGAAACTACCCGAGGGTCTGATGTCACAATTCACAAACTACTAAAGAATACTACAAATAAATTGGCTGAAAGAAATAATATATCTGTTTCGAAAGAAATAAATTAGTATCTAAGTGAATAGGAGAAGACTCCAGGAGTTTGCGTAGGCCAGCAGATCTACCTTGTGTCTCCGAACAAAAATGCGCAGCTACTGATATCTCCTAACTCTGGTCAGTACCTGGATCTGCACAAAAGAGTGAAAAGTGTAGTATCACTACAACCGACCCCATATACTGAGTAACTGCCGAGCCTAACCTCGGCGAAGTAATGACGAGGCTAGGACAAGATACCACATAAAACCTGGACATCAAAATCATGCTAACAGGAAATAATAGCAATTAAAGAATGTAAACAGTAATTAATGGGAGGGGAGCATGCGATAGGGAATTTTCAAACATAAGGGATGAGGAAAACAATAAGGCAAACAAAGATAGTAATCAACAATAATTTAAGCAATTAAAGCTAGAAAGTAAACTTGCACGGCATCACCCTTCGTGTTGTTACTCTCAGCCTCACCAAATAATAAATAAAATACACGGCATCACCCTTCGTGGTTTTACTCTCATCCTCACCAAGTTATAATTTAAGAATTTGCACGGCATCACCCTTCGTGCTTTACTCTCTTGCTCACCTTATAAATAAATCATGCACGACATCACCCTTCGTGATTTTCATATAATTAAGTCATGCACGACATCACCCTTCGTGCTTTATACTCTTTCTCACAATCTCATCAAATCATCAACAACAAAAAAAGGGATTTCACGAGAAATAATATTTTATCATAATTTCTATCACAATTTAATATTTCAATCTCAACTCAATGTTCTCAAAAGAATTTCACCAGAAATTAATATTTCATCACGGTTACTATCATCGTTTATCATTTCAATCTCAACTCAATGTTCTCAACATTTCACTAACAACAATAATCACATATGATATGCTTTAAGACAACCAGAATAACAAGAAATAACATTTACTCGCATGGTATGACCTGACCACAACGTATAGGTACTCGTCATCTCACCTATACATTGGATTTAACAAACAAACAAGTAACAATTAGTCATACAATACCTATTCTCTCAAGCTAAGGTTAGACACAACACTTACTTCAATTCTACAAGTCACTCACTGCTCAATTACCGCTTTTCCTTTCGAATTCACCTCCAACACACTCGAATCTACTCATAATTAATTTAATATCATTAATTAATGCTAAAGAAACCAACTTTACTGAAAAATTATGATTTTCCTAAGTTTTCTCAAAAAAAAGTTAAAATCCGACCCCGGGCTTGCTTGGTCCAAACTCGAGATTCGGACCAAATTACGTTTACCCATTCACCCCCGAGCCCGAATATACAATTAGTTTCAAAATCCGACCTCAACTCGAGGTAAAGGTTCGATTTTAAAGAAATTTCCTAGTTCTACCCAAACCCTCAATTTTTACCATGAAAATTCTTGATTTTTGATTTAAAAGTGATAAAAAACATTGGATAATTGAAATAATAGAGTTTAAAATTGATTACCTACACTTTGGGGATGAACTTTGGTGAAGAAAATCTTCCTTAGGGCTTGGTAGTTCGAAAAATATGTGAAAATAGGTTCTGCCCGAGTTTTAAAAATTATTTTATATAGCTGGGCAGGCCTTCTACGCGATCATGTGAGTCTGCTCGCGTTCGCGTGATTTAGGAACTGGGCTATCGCGATCGCGGCGCAGTGTTGGCGATCGCATAGTGTTAACAGACTTCCTCCCCCAGGCCCAGTTAATTCATCGCGTTTGCGTGGCCCAATACGCGTTCACGAAACTTTACCCCGCCAGTGCTTCGCGTTCGCGTGAAGGGTTACGCGTTCGCATAACACAAAAAGGTGACCCCCAACAATTTACTTTATGCGATCGCGGATGTAGTCATGAAATCGCACTGAGTAAATCGCCTGTGCACCAGTAGCAGAAAAACCAGCAAACTTTCTAAGTGTAAAACACCCCGTGGCCTATCCGAAACTCACCCGAGCCCTCGGGGCTCCAAAACAAACATGCACGCAAGTCCAACAACATTATACGGACTTGGTCGTGAGATAAAATCATAAAAATAACATGTAAAATTATGAATTAAACCTCAAAACTCATCATTTTTCTCAAGAACACTTAAGTTCACTGTTTCTCAACCGGACGTCCGAATCATGTCAAATAAACTCTGATTCTCACCAAATTTCATAAATAGTATTCAAATATTATAACAAATTTGTACCGGGCTCCAGAACCAAAATACGGGTCCGATACCGATGGTTTCAAACGTTAATTCTTTTATTTATTTCATTAATAATTCAGCAAAATAATTTCTTTCAAAAATTGATTTCTAAGGCTTGGGACCTCGAAATTCCATTACGGGCATACACCCAAGTCCCATATTTTACCGCGGACCTCCCGAGATCGTCGGAACACAAATCCGGGTCCATTTACTCAAAAGGTCGACTCAAGTCAACTAAAACCAAACTTTAAATTCTAAAAATTAGTATTTCTCATATTTTCACATAAAAGTTTTCCGGTTTCACGCCCGAACTGCGCACACAAATCGAGGTAATTAAAATTAGATCTTTTTATGGCTAATAATCCTATAAGGGAGTCTTACTTTATAAAATGACCCCTTGGGTCATCACAATCTCCACCTCTAAAACAAACGTTCGTCCTCGAACGGACATAGAAGATTACCTGAATTGGCAAACAAGTGTGGATTTTTACTCTGCATGTCCGACTCGGACTCCCAAGTAGCTGCCTCAACGGGCTGACCTTTCCACTGTACTCAAACTAAAGGATAGATCTTAGATCTCAACTAACGAACCTGCCGGTCTAAAATGGCTACCGGCTCCTCCTCATAAGTCAAGTCTTTGTCCAATTGGACAGAGCTGAAATCTAACACGTGGGACGGGTCACCATGATATTTCCAGAGCATAGATACATGAAATACCGGATGAACTGAGGATAACCCTTGAGGCAACGCAAGTCTATAAGCTACCTCCCCCACTCCATCAAGAATCTCAAATGGTCAGATATAACTAGGGCTCAACTTTTCCTTCTTCTCAAATCTCATGACACCCTTCTTGGGAAATACCCGAAGCAATACTCTCTCTCCAACCATGAATGCCACATCACGAACCTTACGATCGGCGTAACTCTTTTTCCTAGACTGAGCTGCACGAAGTCGATCCTATATAATCTTTACCTTATCTAAGGCCTCTTGAACTAAGTTTGTACCCAATAATCGAGCCTCTCCCGGCTCAAACCATCCAACTGGTGATCTACGCCGCCTACCATATAATTCCTCATAGGGAGACATCTGAATGCTCGACTGATAATTATTATTGTAGGCAAACTCCGCTAACGGCCAGAATTGATCCCAAGAACCTCCAAAGTCAATAACACAAGCGCGGAGCATGTCCTCTAGAATCTGAATAGTACGCTCGAACTGCCCGTCCGTCTGAGGATGAAATGCTCAGCTCAGCTCAACTCGGGTAACCAACTCACACTGAACTGCCCTCCAAAAGTGCGAGGTAAACTACGTACCTCGATCAGAAATGATAGACACGGGCACACCGTGAAGGCGAACAATCTCTCGAATATATATCTCTGCCAACCGCTCCGAAGTGTAAGTACTTTCCACTGGAATGAAATGTGCTGATTTAGTCAGCCTATCCACAATAACCCTAACGGGGTCGAACTTCCTCTAAATCCGTGGGAGTCTAACAACGAAGTTCATAGTGATACGCTCCTACTTCCACTCAGGAATCTCTATCTGCTGAAGTAAACCACTTGGTCTCTGATGCTCATATTTCACCTGTTGGCAATTTAAACAACGAGCCACATAAGAAACAATATCCTTTTTCATCCTTCTCCACCAATAGTTCTGTCGCAAGTCCTGGTACATCTTGGCAGCACTTGGGTGAATAGAATACTTAGAACTGTGAGCCTCCTCAAGGATCAACTCACGAAGGCCGTCAACGTTAGGCACACATATACGACCTTGCATCCTCAGAACACCGTCATATCCAACTGTAACTTTCTTGGCACCACTGTGCTGGACAGTGTCCCTAAGGACCATCAAATGTGGGTCATCATCCTGCCGATCTCTAATACGCTCGAATAAGGAAGACCGAGCAACTGTACAAGCTAGAACATGGCTGGGCAAAATATCCAACCTCACGAACTGATTAGACAACGTCTGAATATCTGAAGCTAACGGTCTCTCACTAATTGGAATACATGCAAGGCTGCCCATACTTACTGCTTTCCTACTCAATGCATCATCCACCACATTGGCCTTTCCTGGATGATACAAAATAGTGACGTCATAGTCTTTCAATAACTCTAGCCATATCCTCTGTCTCAAATTAAGATCCTTTTGCTTGAACAAGTACTGGAGGCTACGATGATCCGTGTAAACCTCACATGGCACGCCATAAAGATAGTGCCTCCATATTTTCAATGCATGAAGAAAGGATGCCAATTCTAAGTCATGAACATGATAATTTTTCTCATGAATCTTTAACTGTCGAGATGCATATGTTATCACCCTATCATCCTGCATCAGTACTGCTCCAAGCCCAACACGGGAAGCATCATAATATACCATGCAAGGTCCTGAACCTGGTGGTAACACCAATACCGGTGCTGAAGTCAAGGCTGTCTTGAGCTTCTGAAAGCTCGCCTCACACTCATCCAACCATTTTAATGGGGCACCATTCCAAGTCAATCTCGTCATCGGGGCTGCTATAGATGAGAACCCCTCCACAAAACGACGGTATTATCCCGCCAAGCCAAATAAGCTCCTGATTTCCATGGCTGAAGTGGGTCTAGGACAGTTCTTGACTGCCTCTATTTTCTTAGAATCTACCTGAATACCCTCTACTGACACGGCGTGACCCAAGAAAGCTACTGAATCTAACCAGAACTCACACTTTGAAAATTTTGCATACAACTGATTATCCCTCAAATTCTGGAGTGCTATACGGAGGTGCTGTTCATGCTCCTCCCCACTGCGGTAGTATATACGAATATCATCAATGAACACAATTACGAAAGAATCCATATAAGGGTTGAAAACTCGATTCATCAAATCTATAAAGGCTGCTGAGGCATTAGTCAAGCCAAAAGACATCACCAAAAATTCATAGTGCCCATACCTTGTCCGAAAGGATGATTTAGGAACATCGGACGCCCTAATCTTCAACTGATGGTAGCCCGATCTCAGATCAATTTTTGAAAACACCCTGGAACCCTGAAACTGATCAAATAAATCATCAATCCTCGACAATGGATACTTATTCTTGATAGTAACTTTATTCAACTGCCGGTAATCTATACACATTCTCATCGATCCATCCTTCTTCTTTACGAACAAGATCGGTGCACCCCAGGGCGAGACACTAGGCCTGACGAAACCCTTATCGAGCAGGTCTTGCAACTACTCTTTCAATTCTTTCAATTCTAGTGGGTCCATTCGGTATGGGGGAATAGAAATGGGATGAGTGCCTGGAGTGACATCAATACAAAAATCGATATCCCTGTCGGGTGGCATTCCCAGCAGGTCTGAAGGAAATACCTCACGAAACTCACGAACAATAGGAACTGAATCTATAGAAGGAACCTTGGCCCCAGAGTCACGAATATGAGCTAAATAAGTCAAACACCCCTTTTCAACCATGCGACGATCCTTGGCATAAGAAATCACTCTGCTGGAAGAATGACCAGGAGTCCCTCCATTCTAATCGAGGCAACCCCAGCAAGGCTAAAGTAACTGTCTTGGCGTGACAGTCCAAGATGGAATAATAAGGTGACAACCAATCCATGCCTAATATGACATCAAAATCGACCATGTCAAGAAGCAACAGGTCTACACTAGTTTCACGACCTCAATAATGACTACGCACGAACGATATACACGATCTACAACAATAGCCTCCCCCACCGGCGTAGACACATAAAAAACGGCACTCAAAGAATCATGGGGCGCAACCAAATATGAGGCAAAATAGGACGACATATAAGAATAAGTAGACTCCGGATCAAACAAAACTGAGGCATTTCTATTGCAAACTGAAATGATACCTGTAATGACAGCATCAGAGGACTCCACCTCGGGTCTAGCTGGAAATGCATATAATCGGGGCTGGGCTCCACCACCCTGAACCATGTCTCTGGGAATACCTCTGATGAGCGGACCTCCACCTCTAACAATCTTTCCTCTACCTCTGGCTACCTGACCCCTACCCCTGGTTGGCTGGGCAGGCAGTGTTGGAACTATAGCATGGGAATTCTGATACTGAGAATTATCCGACGCGCGAGGACAATATCTGGAAATGTGCCTCGGGTCACCACAAGTGTAACAAGACCTCGACTGCTGAGACTGCTGGCCGACCAACTGACCTTGTCGACCAGTATGACCACCCTGAACACTTTGGAGAGGGGGTGCACTGATAAGAGCTGATGGTGCACTGTAGACTGGCTGAGTAGAAGGAAGCATATAAGAACCGCGACCACCTGAGGTACCATGTGAAGACTGAAGTGCTGAATGGAATGGCCTGGAAGAATGGCCTCTGCTGAAACAAACCCCGCCTCCAAATAAGGCTTCACTGAAACCACCGGAATGGCGAGGCCTCTTGTCTGATCCCTGACTCCCATCCCAAGAACCGACTCAACCCTCCTGGCCACATTATCCGCATCCTGAAAAGAAATCTCAGTACCTGTCTCTTTGGCCATTTGCAACCTAATGGGCTGAGCAAGGCCCTCAATAAATCGTCTGACCCTCTCTCTCTGTAGGCAACAAAAGAATAGCATGTCTAGCCAAATACACAAAATGATTCTCATAGTGGGTCACAGTCATGCTACCGTGCTGAAGTCGCTCAAACTGACGACGTTTCTCCTCTCGAGTAGTGACAGGCAAAAACTTCTCCAAAAAGAGATGAGAAAACTGATCCCAAGTAAAAGCAGGCGACCCAACTGGTCTAGTCAACAAATAATCCCTCCACCATTTGTTGGTGAAACCAGTCATCTGAAAAACAGCAAAATCGATCCCATTGGTCTCCAAAATACCCATATTACGCAATACCTCATGACAACTATCCAGATATTCCTGAGGATCCTCTGAAGTAGCACTACTGAAATAAACAAGGAATAACTTAATGATCCTGTCCAATCTCCACGAAGCATCGGTGGACATAGATGCCCCCTCAACAAGCGACACTGGAGCAACTGTCTGGATTATCCCAACTTGATTGGATGTTGGGGTCTGAATCTGAGGAGTAGTCTGAACAGGAGGGTGGACCCTCTTCAAGCCTGAGATACGGTTGCTGCAACAGGGAATGTGCCAGTCTGGGCTACACTCTCCATAATTCCCACTAAGCGGACCAGTCTGAGCTGGAACCCCCTCATTAGTCTCGATCTAGGGTTCCACAGCTGGGGCTGCTACCTGAGCAATGGGATGAGTCCTGCCCCTGCCTCGGCCTCTACCCCTAGTAGGAGCTGCTGCTGCTGGAGGACCAGAGTGTTGGTCAGTGGAAGAGGAAGCACGTGTTCTCGCCATCTGTGAGAGAGTAGAAGAGTTCAATTAGTATTTGAGATACCAAGAATCACACGACAGAGTAGAAATAAAAAGGGAGTTGTTTTCTAACTCGATAGCCTCTGAGAGATAAGTACAGACGTCTCCTTACCGATCCTTCAGACTCTATTAAGCTTGTTCGTCAATTGTGGTACCTATGCAACATAGTGCTCTGATACCAACTTGTCACGACCCAAATTCCCAAACCACGGGATCGTGATGGCGCCTAACACAATACTTGCTAGGCAAGCCGATGTTAAAAATTTACTAACTATTTGCTTTTAAAAATACTTCACCATAATAGAACGATTTAGACTAGATACGAATACTAATAAAGGTTATATTTAAACCGAATCACGAACTAAATATATAACTATGAAACTACCCGAGGGTCTGGTGTCACAATTCACGAACTACTAAAGAATACTACAAATAATGGGCTGAAAGAAATAATATATCTGTTTGGAAAGAAATAAATTAGTATCTAAGTGAATAGGAGAAGACTCCAGGAGTTTGCATAAGCCAGCAGATCTACCTCGTGTCTCCGAACAAAAATGCGCAGCTACTGATATCTCCTAACTTTGGTCAGTACCTGGATCTGCACAAAAGAGTGCAGATTGTAGTATTACTATAACCGACTCCATGTACTGAGTAAGTGCCGATCCTAACCTCGGCGAAGTAGTGACGAGGCTAGGACAAGACACAACATAAAACCTAGACATCGAAATCATGCTAACAGGAAATAATATCAATTAAAGAATATAAACAGTAATTAATGGGAGAGGAGCATGCGATAGGGAATTTTCAACATAAGGAATGAGGAAAACAATAAGGCAAACAAAGATAGTAATCAACAATAATTTTAGCAATTAAAGCTAGAAAGTAACCTTGCACGGCATCACCCTTCGTTCTTTTACTCTCAGCCTCACCAAATAATAAATAGAAGACACGGTATCACCCTTCGTGCTTTTACTCTCATCCTCATCAGATTATAATTTAAGAATTTGCACGGCATCACCCTTCGTGCTTTACTCTCTTCCTCACCTTATAAATAAATCATTCATGGAATCACCCTTCGTGCTTTTCACTCTTCCTCACAATATAAATAAGTCATGCACGACATCACCCTTCGTGTTTTATACTCTTTCTCACTATCTCATCAAATCATCAACAAAAAAAAGGGTATTTCACGAGAAACAGTATTTCATCATAATTTCTATCACCATTTAT
Source organism: Nicotiana paniculata (assembly GCA_005239505.1). NCBI lineage: Eukaryota > Viridiplantae > Streptophyta > Magnoliopsida > Solanales > Solanaceae > Nicotiana > Nicotiana paniculata. Next base: position 35,289 of record ML352086.1, read on the forward strand.
TATTTCAATCTCAACTCAATGTTCTCAAAGGAATTTCACAAGAAATCAATATTTCATTACGGTTACTATCATCGTTTATCATTTCAATCTCAACTCAATGTTCTCAAAGGAATTTCACAAGAAATCAATATTTCATTACGGTTACTATCATCGTTTATCATTTCAATCTCAACTCAATGTTCTCAACATTTCACTAACAACAATAATCACAGATGATAGGCTTTAAGACAACCAGAATAACAAGAATTGACATTTACTCGCATGGTATGACCTGACCACAACGTATAAGTACTCGTCACCTCACCTATACTTTAGATTTAACAAACAAACATGTAACAAGTAGTCATACAATACATATTCCCTCAAGCTAAGGTTAGACACAATACTTACCTCAATTTCGCAGGCCACTCACTGCTCAATTACCACTTTTCCTTTCGAATTCACCTCCAACACACTCGAATCTACTCATAATTAGTTTAATATATTAATTAATTCTAAAGGAACCAACTTTACTGAAAAATTATGGTTTTCCTAAGTTTTCTAAAAAAAGTTAAAACCTGACCCCGGGCCTGCTTGGTCCAAACTAGGGGTTCGGACCAAATTATGTTTACCCATTCACCTCCGAGCCGAATATGCAATTAGTTTCGAAATCCGACCTCAATTCGAGGTAAAGATTCGATTCTTACAAAATTTCCTAGTTTTACCCAAACCCTCAATTTTTGCCATGAAAATTCTTGATTTTTAATTTAAAAGTGATGAAAAACATTGGATAATTGAAATAATAGAGTTTAGAATTGATTACGTACACTTTGGGGATGAAATTTGGTGAAGAAAATCGTCCTTAGGGCTTGGTAGTTCGAAAAATATGTGAAAATAGGTTCTGCCCGAGTTCTAAAAATTATTTTGTATATCTGGGCAGGCCTTCTACGCAATCGCGTGAGCCTGTCCGCGTTCGCGTAGCTTTAGGAACTGGGATGTCGCTATCGCGGCCCAGTGTTGGCGATCGCATAGTGTTAACAAACTTCCTTCCCCAGGCCCAGTTAATTCATCGCGTTCGCGTGGCCCAAGATGCGTTCGCGAAACTTTACCCCGTCAGTGCTTCGCGTTCGCGTGAGAGGTTATGCGTTCGCATAACACAAAAAGGAGACCCCCAATAAGTTACTTTATGTGATCACGGTCATGCGATCGCACTGAGTAAATCGCATGTGCACCAATAGCAGAAAAACCAGCAAACTTTCTAAGCGTAAAACACCCCGTGGCCTATCCGAAACTCACCCGAGCCCTCGAGGCTCCAAACCAAACATGCACGCAAGTCCAACAACATCATACAGACTTGATCGTGCGATAAAATCATAAAAATAACATGTAAAACTATGAATTAAGCCTCAAAACTCATCATTTTTCTCAAGAACACTTAAGTTCACTATTTCTCAACCGGACGTCCGAATCACGTCAAATAAACTCCGATTCTCACCAAATTTCACAGATAGTATTCAAATACTATAACAAATATGTATCAGGCTCCGAAACCAAAATACGGGCCCGATACCGATTGTTTCAAACGTTAATTCTTTTCTTTATTTAATTAATAATTCAGCAAAACAATTTCTTTCAAAAATTGATTTCTAAGGCTTGGGACCTCGGAATTCCATTCCGGGCATACGCCCAAGTCCCATATTTTACTGCGGACCTCACGGGATCGTCAAAACACAGATACAGATCCATTTACTCAAAAGTTTGACTCAAGTTAACTTAAACCAAACTTTAAATTCTAAAAATTAGTATTTCTCATATTTTCACATAAAAGCTTTCTGGTTTCACAACCAGATTGCGCATGCAAATCGAGTAATTAAAATTAGATATTCTTATGGCTAATAAGCCTAGGACAGAGTCTTAATTCATAAAATGACCCCTTGGGTCATTACACAAAGGTTAACACATATGAACAATTCTTTGTTTATGACGTGATTCTTTTACTACGACTTGAACTCTTATTTGGTATGCTTTTATCTTTCAAAAAATATTTCTATGTTGAAATTATGATTTCTAAAACTTTTTATATTTTCAATAATGATTATATGCAAGTGAAAATATTATTCTTAATTTAAAATTCACTTTAATCGGCTATCTAAAAATTTGAATGATTCTTTAGCCGATGAAACGTTATTTCAGTATGACTGGCAAGACAATATGAATGTTCTATCATGTTCCATCAATACTCTAAAGGGGTTATACGATATATCTGGTGTGGAAGTAGGCCAACATTTATATTGGCAAATAAGGGGTTTCCAAGTACATGGTCAATGACTCTAGTTTAAGTTTATCGATATCTCTAGCCACACATTTTGAATTTTGAATACCCTATGTATACATATTTTTTGTTCTTTGAATCATTAAATGTTAAATTAGTTGATTGTTATTATATAACATTGCATATATATATATATATATATATATATATATATATATATATATATATATATATATATATATATATATATATATATATATATAGTCTAACTACCAAGTAATATTTTCTCGATACCATACTTGGCTTAACCTCAACGCAAACTACTCAAATTATATTTAAATTCAAATTCGAATATCATATTATTTTTTATTAATAGTGATGTTTTAAAAACGACACACAATGTAAATTAAAAAAAATATTATAAGATATCCTTTATCTTATAATCTATGTATTTGAGTTGAATTTTTCTTTTGAAATTGATGATATCAACTTCCAAAGTTTTTATACTAAAAAAAGATGAATAGAAGAAGAAATTCGTTGTCATGTCTTATTTCTGGTTTTACATTTTTCATACATTTTTTTTTCTATAAAGGTATTGTTTGAACATTTTTAACTATGAAACAAATCACAAATACTCGGTATAATATAATTATAACATCTTTTGAAATAAATCACCATAACGATATATAAACAGAGTGATACACGAAAAAATTAAAATTAGAGACTAATTTGAAAAAACTATATTAAAGAGACTATAAAAAGATTGACGAAGACATGCATAAGAAAGAAACTACAAGCTAGGCCCGAGGGAGGACAAAGCTCTTGACTCCAATTATTATTTTAGTGTGTTTGTGTCACTATCTCGTTCTCATCACAGGCCGTGATACCGTTTAACACTGCTGTAAGATAAACCATCCATAAATTATTACCACAATTGATCGCCCATAACATTTTAAAAATTAAATAATAAAAATAATTAAATGATAGTAGCTTATGGGATCTTGATCGATAAAATACTATCATTTTCATCAAGCTATGGAATATAAACAAAACATAATATGAAATATTGTATAGTAATTACAACCATGAACATCTGCTAAAGTCCTCAAACCCCGGTGTCGTAAGTGCACGTGCATCTAATAGAATATACAAAACTACTACAACTAGGGGTGGGCGCTCCAGCAGTTCCGATTGGATATGAAAATTTCGGTTTGGATTTTTAATTTTCGGATTGAAGAACTTAAATATAATCCAAATAAGTTCGAATTGGATCGAATATTTTAAGTTCGGTTTCGGATTAATCAGTTTGAATCCAAAAAATGTGTGAATGAGATAAGAAAAAATTAGAACTTGATATATAGAAAATTGAAGGATTATAAGTTGAATGAGATCTATTAATCATTCAACTTATTAAAGCTCTTTCTCAAGCATCGAAGAAGATGCATATTTCGATCTAACTAATTAGATGGTTTGGAAGAATGTTGAACTGGTTTTGATGGGTTCTTCTGTTTTATTCAAATAAATTAAAATATTAATCATTACAAATTAGAATAAACTATATTATCTTTGAGTTATAGGTAAATACTAAATGGAAAAAGCCAAGTTAGATGCAGTCATAGTAAAATAATGTATAAAGAAAGAAAAATAGAGACATAGTAACACTAAGTATACTTTGAATTAACTTAAAAAATAAAGTAAAAATAATACTTGAAAATATTATTGATAATTTCAAAATAACAAATGTATTCGGAGCAATCGAATAAAAGTCTAAAAGAGATAAATTTTTTGGTACTTACATTGAGATAATATGATATTTAATTTATGATTTTGATAAAATATATGATTTGAAGTACTCTAACAGTCCAGATCGATCATACTTTCGTATAATTAATATTCTTTAATAATATAAGCATCACAGCTACTAATACTACTATATTAGTGAAAGTTGCCCAAGTGACTATTAGTGGGAAGTCTATAACCAAATATTTGGATATTTATATCTAAAAATATAATTTTACGTGAATAATTTATTAAATATTGGAGCGTGACTCTAGTTCATAAAAAGATGATTCGTATTCGTGCACAAACAATATTGCAGTGTGACTCATGATATCTTTAATATTGTATCTATCGTTAAATTTATCAATCGTTTCAATGCTAGTTGGTAATTTACCAACTATTTCATCTCTATATTGATAAATTTTCCAACTATTTCAATATCAGTTGGTAATTTGCCAACAAAACTAGGCTCCGTTAGTAGTAATTACTAACAAATTCCACATCGTAAGTATATTAACAATTAATTTTAATTTGTTAATAAATTACAAACCAAAATCTTGATCTATTAGTAAAGATTTCCAACCGATTTAGTATCAGTTGGCAAGTTTACTAATAGATACCATTCGGTTGGTAATTTACTAACGCATTTTAAATTGGTTGGTAAAATTAGCAACAAAATCCTTCTGTTGGTAAATAATTGGTTGGTAATTCGTTACTAATCTGTTAATAAAATATACTTCATTTTTTCCAGCATATTTAACAATGGATATGTACTTCATTGGTAATATTACCAACGAAAAATATTTGTTAGTAACATTTGAGTTGGTAATCCGTTAGTACGCAGTTGCTAGATTAGCCACCTATTTTCCCCGCCATATTTACCAACTAAATTATTTAGTTAGTAAAATTTTGGTTGGCAATTAGTTAGGAATCCGAAAAATAAATTAGTTACCATTTTGTTAGTAATCTGTTGCCGATACACTAACAAATTCGGGTCGTTGGTAAAATCGTTAGCAATTGTGTTTTTTTGTAGTGCAAGACCAATTCATAGAGCTACAACTCCTTATTTAGATCAAGAATAAAGATGTGATAAAAAGTTAAAATAGGAGTCTGTTTTTGTTCCAGTTAGAATAACTATTTTATTTCCTTTTAAAAGGAGGCAATTAGGAGTAAATAATTTTTAAGTTTTATAAGTAAGTATTGTAAGGTGGCCCCCAAGTACTATTACTCTTTTTCAAGCTGTGACAAAGTTAGCCGTTCGGCAAAAAAAATTAACCGTCGATGGCGCGAAATTTCAAATATTAGAAATTTTAGCATATGCAACTCTAAAACAACACCCCATCCTATTCACAGATTTTTCGTAAATCAGATCTGTCAATTATTTCTTAAAAAAAAAAAAACTCCACCACCGCACTATTATGCCTCCATTGCATCATCACCACTACATCGCTGTCGTCACCTACCCTACTCACACCTCTAAAAAAATAAATACCAAGAATCAGACTCGCCAACCCTCGAAACAGCCTCATCCACCCTATTAAAGTAGGGTATATGGAATATTAGCCAATTGGTAGTTACTATGATAGTTAGTCAGGGATACTTTAGACTTTTTACCCATTTTACACACGTGACTCGTGTGAGTGAGCTGTATAAAACAGGCACTCTGTATTAACAGAGTCAGTTACACTCTAACAGAAAAAATGATCTTCTTCATTCATCTTCTTCTCTCTGCAATGTTTCTTCTTAGCCACATGCAACTGTGATTTCCTCTAGATCTGTACTCAAATTCTATCATGGTATCAGAGTGGACGATTTGAGATTAGATCGAAGATTTCAAAATTCCAATTGACAGTCATTTTCGAAGCTTGAGCTGGTCTGTCATGGCGGAAACTGGAAATCTGCAAATTGATCACAATCACCCACTATTTTTACAACAAACTGACATTCCTGGAATATCATTGATTGATATCAAGCTTACAGGACCTGAAAACTACGCGCTATGGAGCAGATCGATGAGAATGACATTGTCGGTGAAAAACAAGTTAGGGTTCATAGATGGAAGTTGTCTGAAAAGCTCTTACAGAGGTGAATTAGGGCATCAATGGGAACGATGTAACGCCATGGTGCTTTCATGGATTGGTCGCACAATATCTATTGAATTGCAGCCAAGCATCATCTACGCATCAGATGCGAGGAAAGTATGGAATGAATTTAAGGAATGTTTTAACAAATCGAACCTTACTAGGTTTTATCACTTGTGGAAAACAATAGGAACCCTAAAGCAATGTACATACTCTATAACATCCTATTATACTAAAATGAAGGATTTGTAGGATGAAATGGATCTAATGGTGCCTGGAGCAGGATGTGATTGTGAGGAAACTAGGCTTTTTAGATCAGTTTATAAGCTTACGTTTACTGCAATTCCTTGTTGGTTTAAATGAAATCTACAGTCATGTGAGAAGCGAGATTCTTCTGAAAGTACCTGTGTTAAATGTGAATCAAGCGTATGCGCTAGTAGTTCAGGAAGAGAGTCAACGAACACTTAGGGGTCATTTGGTTTGAATATGGCTTATGCCGGGATAAGTTATGCTGGGATTAGTTATCTTGGTATTATTTTTTATCCACTGTTTGGTATGTTGTATTAAATATGAAAATTGCATAATTTTTAAGAAGAAGGTATAAGTTATCCCGACACTAATTACCCCACCCTCTATAAAGTGTAAGTTCTCCCGTACTAATTTTAATCCCGGGATAAATTATACCAGGTTTGCTAACCAAACAAAGTATTAAGGTGGTATTAAATTTTTATACAAGCACTATAATTTCTTATACCTCATACCAAACGGCCCCTTAGTGTAGCTAATTCAAACAAGGAGCCTTTAACTATGCTGGTTAGAAAGCGACAAGGTTTTAAGGCGGCAAGGAAACCAGGTCTCATATGTGATTACTGTGGTTACAAAGGTCATTTGAAGGAGAACTATTACAAGATTATATGTTATCCACCAGATTTTAAAAGCAAAACAAAAACGCCTCAGAACTCTGGTGCGAAAGGATATGCTAACATATCAGCAGGAGAAAGAAGGAGTTCTGATATCACTCCTCATATGCAGGGGAATTACTTCACGGAAGATCAATACAAACATCTGTTGGGAATTTAAACAAGCCAGATCCTGATCCAGGTGACTGTCATACTTTAATGGCAGGTATAACTTCATTATTGTCCAATGCATTTTACTATGATTAGATAATAGATATTGGTGCTTCACATCATGTTACACCTTATAAAGAAGTGTTAGACAATGTAAGAAAGATTGAAAACCAAAATAACAATGATGTGCAAGTACCTACAGGAGGTAAATATCATGTAGCACATACAGGAAATGTGAAGATATTAGAGGATTTGACTGAGAGATGTACTACTTGTCCCTGACTTTAAATTCAATCTAATGTTGGTTTCTAAACTGACTAGGGAGTTGTCATGTTGTGCTGCATTTTCCTCTGATTTCTGTGTATTTCAGGTCTCTACTGTGGAAGGTTCTGGCGATTGGTAAAGAACACAATGGTTTATATCTGCTGAAGAAGGATCTCAATAGGGAATTCCCAGCTATAGCAGGAAATATTGTGCAAGTGTTGGAAGATTCAGCACTGTGGCATATCAGATTAGGTCTTCCTTCAACTGTTGCAATGCAACATATTCCTCTATTAAAGAATAAGGTGGATACCAAGTTACAACATGGCTGTGAAATATGTCCTTTAGCTGAGCAAATTAGACTTCATTTTCAACTTAGAATTAGTAGAACAGATCAGATCTTTCAACTTGCGCATGTAGATGTTTGGGGTCCTCATAGGATACCAACATGACAGAAATACTACTTTGTAACACTGGTGGATGATTTTAGCAGGTATGCTTGGGTATGTTTGTTATAGTCCAAGTGTGAAGTAATTGTTGTATTGAAGGATTTTTTTACCATGGTGCAAAATCAATTTGGTTTGAATGTCAAAAAATTGAGATCAAATAATGGCACTGAATTCTTTAATTCAAAATGAAATGAGTTATTGAATTCATTAAGAATTGTGCATCAAAGTAGCTGTCCATACACACCCCAACAAAATCGGGTGGTGAAAAAAAATACAGGCATATACTGAAAGTAGCTAGAGCCTTAAAATTTCAAAGCTCCTTACCAAACAGATTCTGGGGAGACTGTGTTAAAATAACAATTTACTTGATAAACAAATGGCCAACTTCTGTTCTATCAGGTAAATAATCTTATGAAGTTCTTTATAAGAAACCAGCTAAGATTGAGCATCTGAAGGTTTTTGGATGTTTGTGTTTTGCTAGCATTCTGCCTAGAAGGGACAAATTTGCTCCAAGATCTAGGAGAGCTGTACTAATAGGATATTCAGAAGCTCAACAGGGATACATGTTATATGATTTGGAGAACAAGACCTTTTTGGTTATTAGAGATGTCACATTCATAGAACAAGTATTCCCTTTCAAAGGAATGACTTCAGACCTAGATGACATATCCCTACAAGATCCTACTGAGCTAACAACTATTGAGATACCCTCTAATCCCAACACCTCTCAACCTAATTATCATAATATCCCTACACTACCTAAAGGCACATCTCCAATCATCACACAAATAGAATCGCAAAATCAGTTACATGAAGAATTACCTGCAGAAAGTGTTGATCAATTACCATCACAGAATCAGGAAGAAGCAGATATCAACAGCATAAATTCAAATCCTTTAGCTATAGATGCAGTTGAAGAAGCATGAGGCATTTCACCAGAAGGAGATGCTATGATTGATGTTAGGAAATCTGCAAGACCCTCTAGACCACATATATGGCTAAAGGATTATGTGAAATTCACAGGGAACAACCTATATCCAATCTCACAATGACTCTCAATGCAAACCTCACTGCAGGATATCAATCCTATTTGAAGGCCTTGTCAGCACACATTGGACCTGGTTCATTTAAAGAAGCTGCCCAAGATAGTAGGTGGGTTGAGGCAATTCAACAAGAGATAAGTGAACTAGAGGAAAATAACACATGGAAGTTGGTTGATCTGCCACCAGGGAAGCAGGCCATTGGATCAAAATGGGTCTATAATATAAAACATAAAGAAAATGGAGAAGTAGAAAGGTTTAAGGTCAGATTAGTGGCTAAAGGTTACAATCAAAAGGAGAGCTTAGACTACCATGACACTTTCTCCCTAGTGGCAAAAATGGTAACTGTTAGGACCATTATTAGCATTTCTGTAACAAAGGATGGAATTTGCATCAAATGGATGTAAACAATGCTTTCCTACAGGGTGACTTATATGAAGAGGTGTACATGGGATTGCCACAAGGCTTTCATAGACAGGGGAAAGGAAAGTATGCATGCTACTCAAGTCACTCTATGGGTTGAAATAGGTGTCAAGACAATGAAACATAAAATTGACATATGCCTTGGTTACATATGGTTATCTGTAGAGTAATTTTGATCACTATTTGTTCAGCAAGAAGCAACGTTCAGATATGGTCATCATACTTGTTTATGTAGATGACCTATTGATCATTGGAAGCAATCCTCAGCTAGTCAATGATGCTAAGAAGACATTACAAAGCCAGTTCAAAGTGAAGGATTTGGGTGAACTGAGATACTTTCTTGGTATTGTGGTCCTCAAATCACAAAAGGGGATTCTACTGAACCAAAGAAAATATGCACTTGAGTTGATTTCAGGTGTTGGTCTGAGTGGCTCTAAGTCTGTTTCAACACCTCTAGAGTTGAATGAAAAGCTTGCCATAACAGAATATGATGCTCATGTGGGAAAGCTAGGAGATCCAGATTTACAAGACATTACTGCATATCAGAAGCTGATTGGGAAGCTCTTGTATTTGAAAATCACACGACCTGACATTAATTTTGCAGTACAAGCATTGAGCCAGTTCATGCAGAGTCCAAAACAATCTCATATGGATGCAACCTTAAGGGTGCTCAAGTATATCAAAGGAGCACCAGGTCTAGGAGTACTTATGCATACAAATCCAATTGACAATTTAACTGCCTACCATGATGCACACTGGGCAGCCTGCCCTAATACTAGGAGACTCTGACAAGATATGTGTCACACCTCCTTTTTCCTACCCCCGAAAGGGTGTAAGGGAGTTTTTCCAATTAAAGTGACAATCGAAACAGTATTATTTTATTTTAAATTCAGATTCGCCACTTGGGATAGTTTATGGTGTCCCAAGTCACCGGTTTAAATCCCGAATCGAGGAAGAATGACTCAGTTTTACAGTCTGCTAACACAGAAATCCGGGTAAGGAATTCTGTTAACCCGAGAGAAGGTGTTAGGCTTTCCCAGGTTCCGTGGTTTTAGCACGGTCGCTCAACTATTATTATTGGCCTATTTATAAGATTTTAAAAACATGTTTTAAAACCTATTGTGCCTTTTATTCCTTTTAAACCGATTTTAATAATCCAATTGTTATACAACTAATTGTTTAATTAAACATTGCGAATCATGTCACGGGAACCGTACCCACGATCCACAACGTGTTTATTTTATTAAACTTAAATTGTGGCCGACTCACATAAATGTACCCCGGATTTTAATAATTAAGAGTCACAACCACGTCACGGGAACCATACCCGTAGCTATGACAATTATTTAATTAACAGTTTGATGGTCGAGTCACGCCAACGTGCACTCTAATTTTGGATTTACGTACCATGACTATCCCACGAGAACCGTACCCATGGCCACGATAAATTATCAATCGCGCATAAATGTTACGTAATACACGCTAATAAAACTTAATAGAATACTTACAAATAAAACTCACCGACGGAATTAAATGGACCAAAATTTCTCACAAATAAGTCCAACTCAACGCTACACGAATGTATATTCTAATGAACATGGACTTTGTTAATAATAAGTTTAAAATATTCCACAAGAATGAAGCAACACATCACTAAATCAACATTCAACCAAAACTGAGCAAAATAGATTCACAAAGTTAGTGGAATCATGAATTTAAGCCAATATAGTAAAAAAGAGAGATAGACCTCAAGTAGATTTCTCTTCAATTTCAGTGACTTCAAACGAACATGAATAGGGACCCAAGCCTAACCGGGAACTTGAATGGAAATCTTGAACGAGAGCTTCTGGACGACAACCTCGATGTAAAAGTTTACTGTTCCGAGAACCTCTGAGCGTGTTTATGCGAGAGGTTCCAGGGTGATTCTTGCTACTGGTTTTTCCGAGGAGGGGACTGTTTTTAGGAAAAATTAAGGCTCTCCGATGACTAAATCCGGATGATAGCAGTAGCGTTCACCGGAAAATCCTAGAACCGACCAGTTTTAAGAATCTGGACTTATTCGCAACAAAGATGAGGAGACGTTAGGTCGCCGATAATGGAATTCCGGCCAGATCCATCACCGGACTGTCAGCGACAAAACAGGTGAGGAAAACGAGGAAGGAGGGCATTTTCGCCGTGGCTGGTCGCCAGCGATCGGCGATGGCAACGTAGGAGGGAGGTCTATTGTCTTTGTTGCTCGTCGGCGGCTGCTTTTTTTTTAACAATGGGACGGAAGTCTGCTGAGGTGGAGCTGAAGGAGATGAGGGAGTTGGCGTTAAGGGGTGCTGCTGGTTAGCTTGTATCAATGGGTATAAGGTGTGAGAGATGTCAAGGGTATGTGTGGTTTTTTTTTTATATAAGGTCTTAGGGTGTAGATTAGGTACTAGGGTGTAAAGGATTTGGGCTTGGCCCAATTTGGGAAATTGGGTTGGCTCCGTTTTTGTTGGATTTTAGTTTTGGACTAAGAGGATTAGATAACATAAAATATAAAAATCACTCTTAATTAAAATAAACTACTAAGATAAAACTAAATACTAAAAGCAAAAATTATTTTTGTGTATTCAAATGTTATAATAAAGTAAAAAGTAGAAAAATAGGCTAAAGCCATGGTAAAATTAAAATACTATAAATATAAATATACTAATTGACCTTAGACTAAAGATGAAAAAATGTTTTTTTGTAATTTTTATTTTGTGATAAAATAAAGTAAAAAAGATATTAGGCCTAAACAAAATATTTAAACGGCAAAAGTATAATATCTCGGGGAGGGTCAAAAATTACGCGTCTACAGCTGCCCCTCTTTGACTGGAAACACGAAGTGTTTTCAGACAAAGACCGACTAGACAAGTTTTTTTTTTACCCGACCCTTATTTAGAGAGACCAAAACTAAAAGAAGGGAGAACGTGATCGAGCCCTGGTATTTGAGCTGCCTACATATCCTTGGCTATAAAGGAATCAGGCCACGTGTAGTTCGTAAGTAGGAAGAGTGACCGGAGGAGGATACCAAGGTGGAGAGCCGATTGAGGTGCCGTTTCGTCGAGGTTTCTGTCCGCGGTCCTGTTATTACATCAAAATAAAAAATAAAAAATAAAAAAAAGACTAACTAAGCCTGTCAGTTATGAGTTACAAGATTCCTATCTATAAGTCTTCTGAAGCTTGATCTTGAGTCTTGAATGATCTTTATGCAGACTTTAGATTTGAACCTTGACGCTTGCTAGCTGCAGGTGCTAGTTCATTCTTCTTCAGCTCTTCGGATCATGACGAGACATGCAAAGCTCGTAACTCAGTCATGTCTTCAGCAATCCATATCTTGTCTCCGCTTCTGCATTTTGGATGCTTTTTTTTCTTTGCTTCTTTTATTCTGGATTGAGACTACTTCTGTTGGTCATCTATTGTCGACTCGCATTCTTTCCGTGAGCTTCTTCTACTTCTAACATGAATTGAATTCTGAAATGACTTCCTTCGTTCTCCAGGTGGGTGACTCCAATCAAAATAACAAAACAAACAAAATTTTCTGTCCCAGTTTGCACTAGGAAGATTTGTGAGTTGTTAGAAAAATTGTAGACCACTTATGCCATTGATGAAATTATGAGAATAAACTAAAGACTCGACTAGGATGTGTGTCTCCTGTGAGTAAAACCAAGAATGTTTGACTAGCAAGTGCGTCTGCTAAGAGTAAAACCTGAATGACCCAAACTAGGAAGTGCGTCTCCTAAGGGGTGAAACTTAAATGACTCAACCTAGTAAGTGCGTCTCCTAGGAATGAACTTGAAGGACTCAAACTAGGAAGTGCGTCTCCTAGGGGTAAAACTTAAATGAGCCAAAACTAGGAAGTGCGTCTCATAAGGGTAGAATCTCACTTTATGATGTGCGTCTCCTAAACAGTATAGCCTGAAAGACCCAGACTAGGAATGCGTCTCCTAGGGGTGAAAATTCAATGAATCAAACTAGGAAGTGCGTCTCCTAGGGGTAAAAACTCAATTTGGGAAGTGCGTCTCCTAAAAACAAAAACATAACCTGAAAGTCCTAGTCTAGGAAGTGCGTCTCCTAAGGGTAAAATATCAATTTAGGAAGTGTGTCCCCTAAAACAACATATAACTTGAAAGACCCAGACTAGGAAGTGCGTCTCCTAGGGGTGAAACTTAAATGAACCAAGCTAGGAAGTGGATCTCCTAGGGATAAAACTCGAATGACTCAAACTAGGAAGTGCGTCTCCTAGGGATGAAACTTGAATGAACCAACCTAGGAAGTGCGTCTCCTAGGGGTGAAACTTAAATGAACCAAGCTAGGAAGTGGATCTCCTAGGGATAAAACTCGAATGACTCAAACTAGGAAGTGCGTCTCCTAGGGATGAAACTTGAATGAACCAACCTAGGAAGTGCGTCTCCTAGGGGTGAAATTTCAATTTAGGAAGTTCGTCTCCTAAAGTATATCCTGAAAAACCCAGACTAAGAAGTGCGTCTCCTAGGGGTGAACTCAAACGACTCAAACTAGGAAGTGCGTCTCCTAGGGGTGAAATTTCAATTTAGGAAGTTCGTCTCCTAAAGTATATCCTGAAAAACCCAGACTAAGAAGTGCGTCTCCTAGGGGTGAACTCAAACGACTCAAACTAGGAAGTGTGTCTCCTAGGAATGAACTTAAATGACCCAAAACTAGGAATTGCATCTCCTAGGGGTAAAATATCAATTTAGGAAGTGCGTCTCCTAGGGGTGAAACTTCAATGAATCGAACTAGGAAGTGCGTCTCCTAGGGGTGAAACTTCAATGACTCGAACTAGGAAGTGCGTCTCCTAGGGGTGAAAGTTTAATGACTCGAACTAGGAAGTGCGTCTCCTAGGAATGAACTTAAATGACCCAAACTAAGAAGTGCATCTCCTAGGGGTAAATTCTCAATTTAGGAAGTGCATCTCCTAAAACAAAAATGTAACTTAAAAACCCAGACTAGGAAGTGCGTCTCATAGGGGTGAAACTTCAATGACTCCAAACTAGGACGTGCATCTCCTAGGGATGAATTTAAATGGCCAAAGCTAGTAAGTGCGTCTCCTAAAAAGTATATTTGAAAGACCCCTACTAGGAAGTGCGTCTCCTACAGGTGAAACTTCAATGAATCCGACTAGGACGTGCGTCTATTAGGGATGAATTTAAATGAACAAATCTAGGAAGTACGTCTCCTACGGGTAGAATCTCAATTTAGGAAATGCATCTCCTAAACAAAAATATATTTGAAAGACCTAGACTAGGAAGTTCATCTCCTAGGGGTGATGTGTGATCTTCTCAATAACCTTTGTATAAGAAAAATTGGGGCATTACACCTGAAAGATTCAAGCTTTGATGTGACCATAACCTTCATCCCTGTTTCAGACAAAGAAAAAAACTTGTGAGTTTAAACATGGTGGTTAGTTTGTGGCCTTGACCTTGAGGGCTTTTTCTCCTTCACTTGCCATGATAACTTTGATTTCCACTTGGAAGACCTTGCTTGTTATTGGTTAACCACTTTCTTTGTCAACCCTTATCAATGAAAACACCTCTGATCCGGTCGAGCCCAGTACCTTATACCCGATGTATTGCTCGTGAATTGACATTTACCGAACTTTTGCATTTCATATGAATCCCAAAGAACATCTATTATCACCAACTCAGTGCACACGCCATTCTCCTGTGTCTTATGCCAATTTGATGTGGTTTCCAGACTTGGCTTTGTGTGATTAAAAAGCTGGTAGCAGATTTTGAAGTCATTTCTCACTTGTTTCGATAAAACAGACTGAAAGGGAACTCAAACAAAACAAAAAGAACAAAATAAGGATAAAAATGAGAATAGATGGTATCTAACAAGAAAATATATTTCCCAGGAAAAAGAACAAAGTAAAAACTAATCTGATTTGAAGACCATCTCCACTGACCATGACATGCATTTTGGATTAAGCGGCCTGATCTGTCAAGTGAGTCTAATCTTCAACTCTTGTTATGCCTCTAAGCTGTGAAATTGGGCTTCAGCGCTCCAATTGTCCTATTTGATCCACGGTCCTCAGTCGACTTGTAGTGCCCTGAAGGGTTTTCACCATCAAGCCTCTCTCATTTTGCTCTTTTCTCAACTCACCGTCGCCTTACGGTGCCCATGAGGGTTTTCACCGATAAAAGACTCTCATTTTATCATTTTCTCTCTTTGTGCTGAGAACAAGGTATTACCCATGATACGAGAACATCATACTTTTATCACACATTTGATTTGGCATCCTCAAAGATTGATCGGAAGGTCTTTCTTTGGACCGTAATGTAGGCTTTTGGACAGAGTTTGAAAGGAAGGATATCATAAAGGCTCAAAATAACTATGACGGCGGGGTTAATTTATTCACAACTTTTGGAATCCATTCTAAAACTTTGCCCCAATATCTAAAACAAGAGTATTTGATTTGATGATTTTTTTTAGATGGAGTTTCTAAGAAGAACTGCCCCACTCAGATTTTGTGGGATTATGAAATATTTTATTTGGTGCGATCGAACCATAAGGCTGCCTACGTATCTTGTGGTGACAAGAATCAGGTCGAACGTAGTTCAAACGAACAATTTGTTTTGTTTTTCTCATTTTTTCTTTCTTTTTTCTTTCTTTTTTCTGTTTTTTTTCCTTTTCTTTTTCTTCCTTTTTATTTTCTTTTCTTTTTCTCATTTTTCCTTTACTTTTTTCTTTTCTACTTTTCTCTTTTTCCGTTTTCTTTTTTTTTTTCATTTCTCTTTTCTGTTTTTCTGTTTTCTTTTTTTTTCTTTTCTCCTTTTTTTATACTTCCTATTTTCTAACTCTATTTCGGATTCCAAAATATGAGTATGAAAGAAAACAAATTAAGACTCAAAATGGGTAGCAAAAGACAAAAGTGTTTGGGGTAGAAGAATAAAATGCCTTCATCCTACCAAACTTTAAAAATGTCAAGTACAAACGTGCAATTGAAGATAAGCACAAGAATCATACATCGTATCTATCGATAGCATCAATACAAACAGAAAGAGCCAACGAGCAATACCTTTATCCCAATGAATGACCCTTGCCAGCTCGAAGCAGACTTGACTCAACCTTATCTTGATATGGAAGAATGCATTTCAAAACTGACTGATCTACTCAAAATGCTTGAGAGACATTTCCTTGTTGTATGCTCTTATCAACCTCTTGATTTTCTGGACTAACCTCCTCTGTTTCACTCAATTCAAGCTTCAAGTTATCTCAGAATGCGTGAATCTTTATTGTTTCCTCAAATGCATCCTTTTATCATATTCAAAACCGTTTCATTGCTTCATGATTAAACTAACTTTCAAGACCAGGCTGAGAATTATGTGTGCATGTCATGTCACTAGAGTCAACATGAAAATAACTATAAAAGGAAAAGTGCCCTAAGAAAAAATTTATTAGAACTAACAGAAAATAGGAGATTGCATTAGAAAGACAATGAAAATGATTTGAACAAAACAAGCAAAATAGACGTGGGTTACCCTCGAACAATCCTAGATAACACTAAACGAGTTACTACAATAAAACAAACTAGGAAAAATAAGAAGGACAAGTGTTTGAGCCACAAGACCATATCCAGATTACAACCCTGAAATAATCCGGACGACAGAAACGACTACAAAATGAACCACCAAAACTCCTTCTTAGCTACCCAAGAAAGGTGTGTCTTTCCAATCACCAAGCTCGACATCTTAGCCACTGAGTTCCGCATTAAAAATTGCTGGGACCCTTACCAACTTCAATCACATTGTCTCATTGACTCCTTCGACCAACCTTTCATCATTGCAAACCATCCCAACAATTGGTACATTGTCATTTCTGTAGAGGATTATGTGTGACACTTGGGGTATTACTGCCTTGGACCATAATTATCCCTTCTTGAATCATTCTTTCTATTTCCCTTTTCAAAGAACGACAATCTTCAATGCTATGCCCTTGGACATTAGAGTGGTACATGCACCATACAGTACGATCAAAACCTTTTGCATATGGGTCCGGAGTATAGCCAAAGAGCAACTCAATCAGTCCAAAATGTTTCAACTTTTCAAACAAGCTTGTGTAGGATTCTCCAATTGGCGTGAAACTATTTCGTTGCCTCTGTTCCGCTCTATGCCCCTGTTTTCTATGGTTATTGGGTGCTCGGAAATATTGTGAAGGTGAACGAGTATTTTACGGTGCTGGTGCTCGCCATGGTTGAACAAATGATTGGACATTGTACGGAGGATAATGCCGAGGAGGATTATGTGGAGCTCGGGGATAGGTTTGGGGTTGAGGTTGAGGCTGTGTATATTGGTGAGGTGGACCCGCGGGGCCATGTCGTGATCCTTAGACAATCATAGAAACATCATCATGTTCCTTTTGACCCAGCAAGCTTCCCGTGTCGTTCTGAGTTGCTTGTGTTGTGGCTTTTAAAGCATAATAGCTCATGATCTTGCTCGACTTCAGCCCATCTTCTACCATTTCTCCCATTTTTACCACATCATTAAAAGTCTTACCAATGGCAGAGATTAAATGGCCATAGTAGGTGGGATCCAGAGCTTGAAGAAAGTATTTAACCATCTCATCTTCTTCCATCGGAGGATTGACTCGTGCAGCTTGCTCCCTCCAACGGACCCCATATTCTCTAAAGCCCTCATTAGGCCTCTTTTCCACCTTGGTCAAAGATAAGCGGTCTGGGACAATGTCTATATTGTACTAAAAATGCCGAGTAAAAACTTGAGCCATATCGTCCCATGTGTACCACCTGCTGGCGTCCTGGAAGGTGTACCATTCTAAAGTTTCCCCACTCATACTCTGGCTGAAGTATGACATCAATAATTCGTCCTTTCCCCCGGCTCCTCTCATTTTACTGCAGTAACCTCTCAGATGAGCTACAGGATCCCCGTGTCCCTCATACAAGTCAAACTTGGGCATCTTGAACCCGTCAGGCAATTGGACATCAGGAAACAAACACAAATCCTTATAGGCTACGCTCATCTGGCTTCCTAACCCTTGCATATTTCTCAATGACTGCTCCAAACTCTTTACCTTTCTAGATATCTCCTCCTGCTCCACATTCTTGGGTGGTTTCTCAATTTCAAAATGAGGCTCAAAGTGAGGAGTGTAAGAGTGAGGATCTGGGACTTTGAAGGTGGGTTCGGGAGCATAATATTGGGTATCTGGAGCTTGGAACGCAGGCCCATTAGAGGATTGCTGGAGGGTAGCTTTTGGAGAGGGTACAAAAATAGGAGCAGATGTTGGAGCATGGTATGGGTTTGCTCTAGCTGATGGGACATGAAAAGTTTGGGATGAAGTGCCGAGGTAGGAGTTGTAATGGGTGAAGCCTGGTGCGTGTTGTGGGGAAAGGTCAACTGTATTGGGCTTCTGGGCTTGGGATAGTGGTGGAATCGAAGCAGGGTTTTCTGCATAGCTGGTAGGAAATGAAGGTGGAGGGTGTCCCCTAACCCATGCATGATACATTTGCACCATCTGATGTTTTACCCTACGGAGCTCCTCTTTTAGTTTTGATTCCGATTCAACAATTTCCCTCAGTTGGTCCACAACTACTGTGTCTGTTTCTTTGGTAGTCATGGCTGTCTGATGCTTTGACCTAGTGTTGTAGGGATGAATTTCCAAAGTGCCACAAACTAACCACCCTCTATTATGACAACGATAAAAGTAACAAAGAAGAGCAAAACAAAGCCAACATGTTAGCGTTAGGGAATTTATCATATATACATATAACATTGCGTGCAATGCACCTAACAATAATTATAAAATGGCTTTGAGGGTCGTAGGGTCATATGGCATCATCCCAGTTTGCTAATCTGCCCTTTCCTTCTTCATTTCCTCTCCTTTCTTTACGATTATCGTTCTTTTTTGCATCCTGCAGTTTCCTTTCATTTTTCATATCTCACAACTTCTCTCTTTTTTTTTTTTTTTTTTTTTTTTAAAAATAAACGATTTGATCGAACCCTATGTAGGTTGCCTACGTATCATGTTCCACATGAATCAGATCAAGCGTAGTGCTGGAAAAGTGATGGATAAAATAAACTAAAAACAAAAATCTTTTTGAATTTTTCATTTATAATTTTTTTTTGGTTTTCACATACAAAATAGGAAATACGATAACAAAAGACTCGATGAACTCAACTAGACTATGACAGACTCTGAAACCACCTAAAAGACTCGATACTACTGTACAATACTAGAAAATAAAAGACGACATCAATGACAGACTCAAAATATTAAAAAAAAAGTCTCTTCAAACAAGTTCCCAAATGCAATGGTCCTGGGTATCTGTCATGCTCGGGCTCTGGTACATGGATCCGTACCTGAATGAGAAAATAATATCAAATAGAGTTAGAGACTCAAGACACTATGACACCTCCTATTGGATACATGCAAGGCATGATTGGGCTATTTTTGCAAAATGACCTATGTGACCAAGGGTAGCTATTAGTGAAAACTCAACAAATGGTGACATCAAAGGCATGAAAATACCTCACTAAGGCTTATATGACCTCAAACTCTCAATAATCATGGCCCTAGGAATTACTTTGCAAAAGTGACCCATTTTGCAAAACTGGCAAATATGACCAGAAGTGGCTAGAGATGCAAACTCAAAAAGGACGGACCTTAAGGTAGTGGGACACTTAGTTACGAACTCAAGATTCTGAGACATGGGTCAATAAACCACTTTCGCAAAAATGACCACATTTTGCAAGAATGACCGATGTAGCCAAAAGTGGCTAGACATGCAAACTCAACAGGAATGGACCTTAGAACTAATAGGACACCTTATTATAGACTCAGGGATCTAAGACATGGGTTAACAAGTCACTTTTGCGAAAATATTCCTATTTTGCAAAAAACGACCGATGTGGCCAGATGTGGCTAAACATGCAATATTTGGCTACGATCCCGCGAAGCCAAGAACCTAAGACTCACTAGGAAGACCGGACCCTATGTGGGTTTTCCACGTATCCCGCCCCGAAAGACGAGAATCAGATTCGCGTAGTTCGGGAAGATTGGATATGAAAGATAATTTAAAAAAAAAACATATTTTTTGTCCTTTTGAAAAATGATAAAACATGTAAAAAATTTTGGATTTTCTTTTTCTCTTTTTGGAAAAATGACAGGAAAGTGGAAAATAATTTTTATTTTTTATTTTTATTTTTTTTGGGGTCTTTTTCTTGAAAGAAAATAAATAAATTTGCGAAAGAAAAATATAATTGACCCTACTTGCTTCATTTTCACACTTAACCCTCTTCTCTTTCTCATTTATCCTAAACCATCATTGGTCCGCCAAATGACCCATTTTACCCTTGAAGAATGCAATATGTAGCACATAAAATGCATCAAGATAGTCTTTTTTATTTGGGTGCACCTGTCCTAGACGGACCCAACCCCTGTGTTGAGTCCCCTAAGTCAAATGCACGTGATGCAAACAAGCGTTCCTACCAGGTATCCGGAATGAGACTATGTTATTCTAGGTTTAAAACCTGGGTGTATGTTTCTAGACCAGACTTACCCGAGCGGACAACTCGAGCCGGTGGGGGGGGGGGAAGCGTACCGGTAACCAAAAGATCATCCGACTTTGCAACTTGTCCGAACCTCATTCTAAATTGGGATATGACACTAACAGAAAGAATTCACGCCATCATGCACTCCTCGGAATATAGAAGAGAGGGGTTTCGTATCAGTTTATATACAGTTCAGATAATATCAAAGCGGTAAAAAGCAACATTTAGCACATTAGGCCCAAACATGTAAATAAAATCAAGTAATAAATAAAGCCAATATATAAAAATTATTCTAAGCTCGAATTCTTGAACCCTGAACCAGAGATTCTGGGTTCTTATCCCCAACAGAGTCGCCAGAGCTGTCACACTTCCTTTTTCCTACCCCTATAAGGGTGTAAGGGAGTTTTTCCAATTAAAGTGACAATCGAAACGGGATTATTTTGTTTTAAATTCAGAGTCGCCACTTGGGATAGTTTATGGTGTCCCAAGTCACCGGTTTAAATCCTGAATCGAGGAAGAATTGACTCTGTTTTACAGTCCGCTAATACAGAAATCCGGGTAAGGAATTCTGTTAACCCGAGAGAAGGTGTTAGGAATTCCCGGGTTCCGTGGTTTTAGCACAGTCGCTCAACTATTATTATTCGCCTATTTATCTGATTTTAAAAACATGTTTTAAAACCTATTGTGCCTTTATTCCTTTTAAACCGTTTTTAATAATCCAATTGTTATACAACTAATTATTTAGTTACACATTGCGAATCATGTCACGGGAACCGTACCCACGATCCACAACGTGTTTATTTTGTTAAACTTAAATTGTGGCCGAGTCACATAAATGTACCCCGCTTTTTAATAGTTAAGAGTCACAACCACGTCACGGGAACCGTACCCGTAGCTATGACAATTATTTAATTAACAGTTTGATGGTCGAGTCACGCCAGCGTGCCCTCTAATTTTGGAGTTACGTACCATGACTATGCCACGAGAACCGTACCCATGGCCACGATAACTTATCAATCGCGCATAAATGTGACGTAATACACGCTAATAAAACTTAATAGAATACTTACAAATAAAACTCACCGACGAAATTAAATGGACCAAAATTTCTCACAAATAAGTCCAACTCAAACCTACACTAATGTATATTCTAATGAACATGGACTTTTTTAATAATAAGTTTAAAATATTCCACAAGAATGAAGCATCACATCACTAAATCAACATTCAACCAAAACTGAGCAAAATAGATTCACAAAGTTAATGGAATCATGAATTTAAGCCAATATAGTAAAAAAGAGAGATAGACCTCAAGTAGATTTCTCTTCACTTTCAATGACTTCAAACGAACATGAACAGGGATCCAAGCCTGACCCGGAACTTGAACGGCAACCTTGAACGAGAGCTTCTCGACGACAACCTCGATGTAAAAGTTTACTGTTCCAAGAACCTCTGAGCGTGTTTATGCTAGAGGTTCCAAGGTGATTCTTGCTACTAGTTTTTCCGAGGAGGGGATTGTTTTTAGGCAAAATGAAGGCTCTCCGATGAGGAAGTCCGGATGATAGCAGTAGCGCTCGTCGGAAAATCCTAGAACCGACCAGTTTTAAGAATCTGGACTTATTCGCAACAAAGATGAGGAGACGTTAGGTCGCCGATAATGGAATTCCGGCCAGATCCGTCACCGGACTGTCAGTGACGAAATAGGGTGAGGAAAACGAGGAAGGAGGGCGTTCTGGCCGTGGCTGGTCGCCAGCAAACGGCGATGGCAACGTAGGAGGGAGGTCTGCCGCCTTTTTTGCTCTTCGACGACTATTTTTTTTTTTAAAAAAATGAGACGGACGTCTGCGGAGGTGGGGCTGAAGTAGATGAGGGAGTTAGCGTTAGGGGGTGGTGCAGGTTAGGTTGTATCAATGGGTATAAGGTGTGAGAGATGTCAAGGGTCTGTGTGGTTTTTTTTTTATATCAGGTCTTAGAGTGTAGATTAGGTGCTAGGGTGTAAAGGATTTGGGCTTGGCCCAATTTGGGAAATTGGGTTGAGTCCGTTTTTGTTGGGTTTTAGTTTTGGACTAAGAGGATTTGATAACATAAAACATAAAAATCACTTTTAATTAAAATAAACTACTAAAATAAAACTAAATATTAAAAGCCAAAATTATTTTTGTATTTTCAAATGTTATAATAAAGTAAAAAATAGAAAATAAGCTAAAGTAATGGTAAAATTAAAATACTATAAATATAAATATACTAATTGACCTTAGAGTAAAGATGAAAAAATATTTTTTTGTAATTTTTATTTTGTGATAAAATAAAGTAAAAAAGATATTAGGCCTAAACAAAATATTTAAACGCCAAAAAGTATAATATCTCGGGGAAAAAAATTACGCGTCTACAATATGTTGTCAAATTAGGGATCTCTCTGATCTCATGGAAATCTAAGAAGCAACAAACAGTTAGTAAGAGTTTGGCAGAAGCAGATTATAGAAGTATGGCAGCTGTGACATCAGAAGTCACTTGGTTATCAAGACTTCTTGAAGAACTGGGAATACCAATTTCCAAACCTGTCCAATTATTCTATGACAACAAGAAGCTATTCAAATTGACGAGAATCCTATGTTTCATGAACGCACCAAACACATAGAAATAGATTGTCATTTTGTGTGCGATAGAAAATCAAGTCTGGGCTCCTTGCACCACACCATGTCGCTTATGCTCTGCAAATTGCAGACTTACTCATAAAGGGTATGTTTGCAGCTCAACATCACTCACTAGTTTCCAAGCTTGGAGTGTTGGATGTCTTCCAACCTCCAGCTTGAGGGGAGTATTAAAGTAGGGTATATGACATATTAGCTAATTGGTAGTTATGTTAGTAAGTCAGGGGTACTTTAAGACTTTTTACCCCTTTTACACACGTGACTCGTGTGAGTGAGCTGTATAAAATAAGTACTCTGTATTAACAGAATCGGTTACACTCTAACAGAAAAAATGATCTTCTTCTTCATTCATCTTCTTCACTCTGCACAGTTTCTTAGTCATGCAACTGTAATTTCCTCTAGATCTGTACTCAAATTCTATCACATCCAAACTTTACACACCAAATCTAAGAAAGTAAGATCTAAAAGATAGAAAGAGTGAGAGTGTCTGAGAACACAAATTGTACGAACTGTGAGTGTATATAAATAATGTAAATATATTATATAGAATGTTGATACACTTTTCATACAATATATACACATTATACATATACCTTTTGTCAATACCCATGGTAGCCACTATAATTCTTTACTTTCATTTTTTGTATAATACATGTTTAATCTATGTAAAATATATACATACTGATTATACATATATTATATAGTTATTATACACTGATTATACAATGTATAAATGAAGGAGCATAGACAATAAAGGATGACCGGCGAACTTGGTCGATTTTTTTTTTCACCGACAATGGCCATTCCCTCCT